>JAAGAY010011035.1:15557-95462 GCA_011801015.1 Ardeotis arabs | reverse complement strand
GATGGGGCTCTGAGCGACCTGATCTAGTGGGGGATGTCCCTGCTCCTTGCAGGGGGGTTGGACTAGATGACCTTTGAAGGTCCCTTCCAACCCTAACCATTCTATGATTCTATGATTCTAATTCTTCTCAAAATGAAATAACTTGTATAAACATTTTGGAAAAAAAATTGCATTCATGTCATAAAAAGTCGTTTACAATTTTAATAGTCTTAGATGTAAAAGGAGAACAACAACACTAAGTCTTTTGGATGGTACATTTTGTAAAGCGTTTTATAAGTCATCTCATCATCCCATTAAGAAGGAGAATTAATTTTTTTCCTCTGATATTTGTATGAAGTCAAGGTGTTACTATGGGGTACCATGTGCCACATTTGCTTGAAACACAGACGTACATCATTTTATGCTGACACCACACAATAAAGAAATTCTAATAAGAATAACACAAAAAAATATCCTCCCAATGCTCTGCTATAAATAAAACCTGATGCATTTATTTTTAAAAGATGAAGCCTAATAATACAGGAGTTCTTTTCTGTAGTGGAAAACAATAGTCTTTAAAGCTAAATAAACATACTAGGTAAGAAAGAAAAAAAATCATTGTGAGCAATACAATATCATCTGTAGTGATTTCATCTGCTGGAGCAAGAAGTAAACACACTTCCAAATTTTTTATTTAGAGGGAGAACTATCACCATTGGTCTCAGATGGCACTGAAATTTGTTCACAGCTGAAATTATTTAGAACATTCATCCATCCATAATGAATCCTTATCCATACCATCTGATTTTCTTCCCTTCTTTAAGCCTCTTTTTGCCTGCCTGTTTTGCTTGGTTGTTAAATTAAATGCCTGAGGTTGTCATACTCCTCTTTCTGTGGAGATAGATTGGAACCAGACATCAGGAAAGGTTCAATGCCATTTGCATGGTTTGCAGCATGCACAACACCTTGCAGATTACTCAAGATTTACTTAGGATGAACACAGACTTCTGTTATTATTCCCTAATGAAGATTATCAGTGATATTTTGAAGAGCTAGAAATACATATTGACATTTTTTGTGTTCCTGTAAGAATACTATAATCTCAGTGAAATTTTCTTAGTTTGCTTCTCCACACTGGTACTGCAGATATGTGCAAGAAACCCCTGCTGACCTGGAGAGAGCAAGCTGGAATCCTTGCAGAGGGCAACACTTCAAATTCTGAGGGAAGACATGAACAGCTTTGCATATTATTTTTCCGAGTATAACCAATATGCTTTCTGGCATTCCCAAATTGTGTTAGAATTCAATATTGATTGAAATTATTGTTCTGACTTTTTTATTTATGAACAGAGGAGGATATTGGATTTTGGGATTTAAACGTTATCTTTTACCTTTAGTTGGAGATTATAGTATGCTTGTGATGCTAAATATAGCTTATGAGATGTTTTCAGTTTTAACTGCATAATAAGATATGTATCTGTTATTACCCACAGTTACTAACAGCTCTAATGTAGTGATATTTTTCTCTCTGAATGCTGAAATTAAGGAGGATTACTGTCAATGCAATAATGGTGTTATCCACTCTCAGTGAATTCCCATGACTAATACTGTATCAGACAAGCTGACTGCCTAGCTGAGAAATGGCCACTGAGAAGTGAAAGTAAGTATTCACCAGGGACACTATTGTTCATCAAATGACAAGCATCAAATGGACCAAATGTATCTCAAATATTAAGTCACTAGCTTTGGCTTCTTGAATGTTTCTGCACAAGTAAAGGCAACACCTATATTTCAGTACTAAACTAGGCTTAAAATTGTGATTTTTGTCAGCCATCTCCTCAGTAACATGTTGAAATCACCCTTCAGACAGAGACTTTTAATCAGAGTGACTGTAAATCAAACAAATACATATTTTCCATCTTTGGTTTATGTGGCCAAACTCCTGTTCACTAGTTTGTTGAAATTAAACATGTATAAATAGGTACATTTTAACATTAATTTTTAGATTAGACATTCAACATGAGGTATTGTTTCATTGATTGACAATCTGCACTACCCATCTCCAACCTAGGTCCAGAATATTCCTATTTTGTCTTTTGCTAAAAAATCAGTTGCTCATGCATGAATTCTGAATGTTATCAGTAATTATCTCTAAATGAACTGAATGTGTATTAGCTATAGATCAAAACAGATTGACAAATGAAAAAAACACAAACACAGACTAATGAAAAACTAAGAAAGGATATAGGGACAGGTGCTACTGTTGTAGTTCAGCCCCACTCGGGACCAGACTACGCAGTCTCTCTCTCTCACTCTCCCCACCTTCCAGGGGAACAGGGAGAGATAATATAAGAAAAAAGGCTTGAGGTTTGATATATGGACAGGGAAAGATCCTTAAAGTTATCATTACAGGCAAAACAGACTCGACTTGGGGAAAACTATTTGTTTATTATTAAAACCAAAGCAAGATAATGAGAAAGAGAATAAGATAACTTGCCCCCACCTCCCCCTCTTCCTGGGCTCAGCATTATCTCGCCCTCCCTCCCCTCCCAAGCGGCACAGGGGGGAAGAGGGAATGGAGGCTTATGGTCAGTTCATCATGTGCCACTTCATGCCACTCCTTCCTTCTCAGGGGATGAACTCCTCACATTCCTCCCCTGCTCAGCATGGGGTCCCTCCCATGGGCCACAGTCCTTTGTGAAACTTCTCTGACATGGGTCATTTTTCCCACAGGGTGCAGTTCCTCCAGAATGGCTGACCCAGCGTAGGCCCTCCATGGGCCACAGCCTCCTTCAGGCATCCACCTGCCCCGGCATGGGGTCCTCCACGGGCTGCAGGTGGATCTCTGCTCCTCCGTGGGCCTCCATGGGCTGCAGGGGCACAGCCGGCCTCACCATGGGCTGCACCACAGGCTGCAGGGGAATCTCAGCCAGGAGCTGCATTACTCCTCCCTGTCCTTCTTCACTGACCTTGGTGTCTGCAGCTGTTCCTCTCACAAGAAATTCTTCACAATTGGCTCAGGCAGACACCTCTCAGGTTCTCTTCACATCTCATCTCATCTCCACTTCTTGTGGGCTGAGTTGGGCCCAGTTGGCCACCTGGTGGGAGGCCAGAGGGTGAGGCCTGCAAGGCCCACAAGGCTGGCGCCTCCCCCTCTCTGCCCTTGCTTCAGCTTCTTCGCATCATCTTTCTGTTTCCTGTTTTTGCCCTTCTTAATTACGTGATCACACAGGTGTTATCAGAGAACATTCTGCTACCAATTGGCTCAGCCCTGGCCAGCAGTGGATCCACCCTAGGCCTGGCTGAGTCCACTAAACAAAGGGGAAACTTCTAGAAGCTTCTTACAGAAGCTGCCACTGTAGCCTCCCCCTCACTAAACAAAACCAGAACAGCTTTCTTTTTATGTACACCGTTTCAGAAAATTTAGATTATAAGTCTTCAAACTTAGAATCCCTTCATCTCATCAGGGTATCAGTGAGCTTTGTTCCTCAAAAAAATATAATTAGTTGCCTAATAAAATCCATTGCTTTTTTCCTATAGAGCTTCATTTCTTAGACCATCATGAAAACAGCAACTCTAGCACATGGAAAATTGAACCAAAATAATTCCTATAGCATTTTTAATGGCCAGTAATTGCAAACACATTGTGTTCTTCTTTCCTTTCATATATATTTCAGCTTAAGCCACAATGAATATAAGATGAATGACTTTGAATCATCTGTGGTTTTGAATTCTTTCCAGAGATTTATTCTGGCCAAGAACTGAATAAAGTCATGAAAAGGTATCTATTTTGCTATGCGACTGCATTCGACTCTTTATAGGTACTGTTAAATTGGATTACGCACAAAGCTGAATTTAGTGTCCTACATGACAAAACAAATAGCTACAAGTACATCATCAAGAGATTTATTTAAAGGAAGTGCTAGTAAGAATGAATGCCTCGCTGACGCAAAATGTTTCAAGAGGGTGTTACTGGGCGAGAGCACCCAACAACAAATATGTCAGGGAGTTCTATTTTGAATTATTAATATTACAGAAAGGCTGATCCAAGATACTTAGAAAAAAAATATAAAATTAAATGTTATATCTAGAACAGATTGAAAAGATGAAGACAGAGAATACAGAGACTTTTGGAAATATTAAAATATTTTCTTGATATTTTTAGAAAATGACATTGTTCTGCAAAACATTTTTCTCATCTCATGACTTCATTGGGTCAATTTGGCATCTTTTTATCTTAATATAATTTGGACTACTGACACACTACAAATAAGCAACAAGAAACCTCTGCAAATGATTTTTTTTTCTTCTTTAATAAAATCTCTTTAGTTTCCTCAGAGTAAATCTTCACCAAATATCCAGTCATGGCACAACTTGTATAGGGGACCTTCTCTACTATTATCATTCTTTGTACTTGAAAGGAATTCTTTCCATCTGGCCCTGTTCCTCAGATTCCTGGTGACCAGCATCTTATGACCAGCCAAAACCAAAAGAAATTTACCCAGTTTTCCCAACATTTTTCCTCATGTACAAGCAGTTCTCTCTCTTTCATATTGCCCCACCATCAGTTCTTTTAGATACAACTGCAGAGTCATGTTATGAGAAAGACAAGAGATAGGAAACAAAGAAAATAGACCATGCAAATGTTTGATTTCTTTATTGCTGTTTTTTTTTTTTTTTTTTTAAGAATGAAGTGCATGGAGTTCATTAGAAGCTTTAGAAAGTAGTAGAGGCTGAAGCAGTAGACAAGAGGCATAAGGAGGCAGAAAAAAAGCAACAAGCTGGATGGGAGTATTGAAACAAGGAGGTGTACGGGACAGAGGACAGACTCAGGGAGGTCACAGCTTGACAACCAGTCCTGTTGCCAATGTCTGTGACTCTGTACTACAAGCTCATCTCACTCATTTTCTGAAATTTCTCCCCATGGAGGCATGCAACTGCATCCTTGCTGCCTCCCACCACCTCCTATGTTTATTTCTCTTCTTCATTGAAGAAATGAAAATGAAGATAAATTAAAAAATAGTTGTTCGTTTCTAACCATCATGTTTTAAAAGCCACTAATTTTTGCAAGGCACACTTGTAGGATTCAAAAGCAGAATGTCCTGCATTTAGCAGCAGTAGTAAAGACAGCTTCTGGAATCAGCTGTTAGACACTGAGAGGATTTATGATCTCTGTGGCTCTTTGATCCTTCCCAGGATCCCAGTTCCCAGTGTTATGCCCTTCTGTACAAAAAGGTTAATTAATCAATACTTGTAGTATACTTTGAGAGCTCATGCAGGAAAAAGGCTGCACCACTATTATTCTGTGGTGAAGCAGACATTTTAAGAATGCACGTATGAGGCAGCATCATGTAGCGGTGTTACAGAGATTAGCTTCATTTTAAAAATCCACCAAGAAACCATAAAATACAACTGTGCATAGTAAGAAACATATTACCAAGCATGCTAAAGCATATGCTATATTGGTAACCTAAATTGTTTATAAACAGGCAAAAAACTACAGAGAGGGAGGAACCCTACACATCAAGTTAGTAACTACTTCTTTTGTGAAGATAAACTCCAGACTCTCATTATACTGCTTAGAAAACCTTTCCCCTTTTTGTAGCATGCATTATAAACCAATTATATATCATTTAAATAAAAAAATCTACCTCAGAACTTTTTCTCTTATTAAGATTTTTTTTCTGTATTGCATTATCTAATTCATGTTTTTGTCTGCAAAACTTTTTAAAAGTGGAAACATTGTTACTTAGAACAGCATCAGCAAAATCTTAAGGTATTGTTTCACAGTAAATACTGTCATTAAGTAGTTTTCGGTTTTTTGATATATCATAGTACATGAGTAGTATGGTCATGATTGAAGCAGTATTTCTGAGTTTTAATATGCCTTATGTAAAGTCAGAATGTAATACTTGTCATAAAATGTGCTGCTTTCACTGGTATATTGAAAGCCAAAACCAGAATAACCACAAATTAGAACAATTAAAAGAAAAATATAAAGTCATTAGAATGAAAACCTAAAACACATTATAATGATTTCTAGGAGATTCAAAGTTTTACTATTTATTTTTCAAGGAAAACTAAAGCAATCATTTCTTATTCTAGTTTTGAGCAATAAATGACTGTCTCAGACTTTCCTGTGATTCAAGAATGCTCAGTTTCTGCTATGATCAGACCATTCTGTCACTCCATGTGGAACCTCACTGTCTGTGAAGGATTTAGGCCTAAGTCTATGGTTTTAACCAAGAGGACTTACCGATCTATTTAATGAAATGCTTATTTGACAATTTTTTAGGAGGATTACATTAGCTTAGCACATTATATGGAAAGGATATGCAGAAATGTCCATGAATATTGGACTTTGGAATATGGTTGAATTTTATACAGTTCAAAGATCATTTTTTTTAATCACTGAATGAACAATTGGTAAATGAACACTGAAGAGGGCAGGAGATGACTTTAAAAATAAAATTATAATAACAAAAAAAATTACTGTTACTTATCGTTAAAGCAAACAAAAAGAAACAAACAAATCCTCAACATTTCCTCTGTGAGGAACAGTGAGTTGTCTACAGTATTCATGTCTAGTTAGTAGAAATTAATTATTATCTGCACACATTTCTCCTCAGCAGCTAAAGGGAATTGGAAACATACATTAAATTGAAATCATAGTGGTCTGGATGCCTAAGTATGCCGAGGCGCAAATAAAAGCTCCTATTCTGCGAATAGATGTGCATGAGTAATGCAAGGCATATGAATAGTCCCATTAGGCTATGCAGTGGGAGCATCTGCACACGTCAGGTCACTGAAGCCTGTGTTGGCATGGTTTGGACAGCAATGGCCCAAGTCCTTGATGATATTGAATTAGCTTTCCAAATAAAGCAATTCAGAGAGCTATGAAAATGATTAACAAATTCCACTACATCTATACGATATCATGGCATAAACTGTTGATGCTGATGGGTTTTCCCCTCCTTTAGTAAGAGATATTTTATTAGGCAGCTAAAATACTCTTGCAAGAATTGTCTCACAAAATGTCCAGTCTGTTCTGTCATCATCTGTTACTTCAGCTGTATTCACTATTACTCTAAAAAAACCACTGAGGTAGCAAAATTTAAGTAATGTCTGAAGTAGTGTATTGTCTCATCCTGTCTGTTTGTTTGGAAACAACAATGATAAATGATGCATCTGCAGCCCATGTTTTATGCAATATTGCTTAAAGCAGCAGCAAAACCCCAGAAGCATTTTTAATTACAAAGCTTTTTGGTCTATACAATAAACCCACATTTTTCCATACACATGACTGTACAATAAACAGCAACAGCATTTAGGTTTCTTCTAACTTCCCAGGCAACAGAATTTCTAGGATTTTTTTTAAGATCTCCATCATCTGAGGCAAGCCTTTTAAATACAGCAAGGAGAGAGTCCAAGGCTACAGTAATAGCTTTATCTCATGAAGTCATACTGTAACAGCCTGAGATAAAAAGCTAGTTTCTCTCATTTCTTGCAAGGGCTATTCCAAAAAGTTTTGACAGGCAGCTAAAGTAACAAGCAAATATGAACACACCGTGTTGCTTCCAGAGCAGCTATAGAAGCAAACACCAGCAGGAGCACAAACCAGAGGAGTTGTCAGCAGCTGGGGCTAGTGTGCTGTATAACTTGATATACAACGTAAGTATTAATAGGTGATATGTTACTTTAGGAACAGATAAGTCTTTGCATATACCTTATTGCAAGACATGAAAAATGAAAAAAAAAAAGGAGTAAGTCACCCTTATTACCATCCTGCAGACAGGGAGGCATTTTACCACATCTGCTTTATGCCAAAGTCTTCGTCAGAATCTGCCATTTCAGACTTTCCTTTGTTAATGCATTCCCATTCTGTCCCAACAACTTATACTATGAAAATAAAGGTGTTCACCTAAAAATGCAAGGACTCGAGTGCTAGCACCTTTTCAGGAGAGGAATGAAGTTAGTTTTCTGGTGCGTATTCCGTGCTGCCTTCCTATAGAGAGAACTATCAAGGCTAGACTTTAATTGGCTTAGAGATTCATTTCTGTGGCTTTGCAGATGAGGTTGAAGGTTATTTGTAGCTGCCTGGACTGTTTGGCAATGACTTTTTATATATCACTTTTTTTAGGCTCTTTAGTGCTTTAACAGTAGGTGTGGAGACTAGGGGAATACGAGGAAGGATCAGTACCAGGAAAATAGCTTCTAATGGAGAAAAGTTTATCAGCATGCAGCTGTGCAAGAATTCTTCTCCAGGGCAGAATAAAAGTCTGTCAGAAAAGCATAGTTCCTGATGGAGGAAAATAAATCTAGTGGAAAATCTGTCACGTATAGCTAAGCCCACCATGAACACCATATATTGAAGCCTTAGGAAGAGTAACAGCTGAATCTGATCCTAAGTAAAAATACTGGCATTTCCGTATGCTTTGTATACTTCATGTATTTATTAGCTGCTTCTTCTGAGAGCAAGAGATAGTTGGCATGAAGGCTAGAATATGCAGTTTCATTAAAATAACTCCAGTCATATAATTTAGAGGGATCTAAGCTATGGCTGTTCTTATACTTCATAAAAGGTAATTACTTTCTACCAGAATTTAGTATTGCTGTATTGTAGCATATCATTAGTTGACAATAAAGTTAGAAGAAATATTTTGAATTTCACATAATATTTTCATCTTTCATTAGAAATGATGCAATTTTAAGCCATTCTCAGTTTTCAGCAGCAAAAAACTAAAGCTGGCACCTTCTTCCATTCACCTTGTACAGCTGAGTCTGACTTTTCATGCAAAATACCAGAAGACTGCAGCATGAGAAAAATGTGAGTGACTGACTGTTGAATTTCTTAAGTACACTCAGTTTATATCTGCATATTGAGATAGAAAGATGGAAGAGAACGTATTTTTCCTAACACATCTAATGTATTCTCAGATAAATCAGAAGGTTGGCCTGCTTCTAACAGCAACTTAAAAATCATTAACACAATGATCTCACACTTCCTCCTGTGTAACATGAACACATCACAACCCCTGGCTCATCAGTATGATAACTTAGGTTTACTGCAAGCTGATATGCATCACTCAATATGTGGGATTTTTTTTCTATAGAGACTGAGGTCTTATCACCAGCCTTCAGAGCAGAGACTAGCAATACTGCAACCTTTTTTTAGGCTGAACTGTCAGTACTAAGCTCCACTACTGCCCTTGTCTTCATCTTGCCAGCAGCATTTTGTGGCCCAAAACAAGATGGAGTGAAGTGACAGTATAGTAGCCATAGCATATAGGCCTCTAAATACAGTAGGAGCACTTAGCTCTCTGAATACAGAATTGAATACAGAGAGCTAAGCTGACAAACTTTAGAGATCAAAAGGCCAATCACGTGGTCAAGATGAGGTGCAGTCACAATTCGCACCAAAATGATTCAGATCCTGTATACAGGTAGCAAAGGACAATGAAATTATTTTTAGAGGCTGTGAGAGAAGGGGTATTAACAGCACCATTTTACCAGGACACTAAACCTACTAAGGGTTTTCATGGTGAAAACCAAATGCATTTATCACAATCAAAACACAGATTTGAGAATGCTACCAAGCTCCCTTTTTTGTAAGCAAATTACAACCAGTGCGACTCGTTCCAAGTAGAAAATTTATGTTCAATTAGGCTCAGTCTTGGATCATGAAAAGCAGTGAATCAGCCTTGAATCTCTACAACGTCCATGTTTTTCTTCTCTTCTTGACTCAACCTAGTCTAGCTGACCACTGAAAAATCTGTATGATAAGAGTTTCAGGGAAATGTTCATTTCAGCAATAAGTTGCAAGTCTGGTCAAAGTTGGTTATTAAAAATTCTCAGTTCTGTCTACATATCATTCCCGATACTGCAGATGCCTGTGTGTCCGTTTTTCCTGGATTTACACTTCCTATACTTTAAAAATATTTTTGTTAGTTTTTTTTCTGTAAAAAAAAACTAACCTAACAGTCCAATAACAAGTAGGAAATGAATAATACAGATTATAAAGAAGCTAACAGTGTCCTGCCAAGTAGAACTGTAAAAGTAAACAAAAAGCAAATGGAGTTGTATCCTTTGAAGATCTTAACTAAGATGTAGGAGGATCATTAATATCGGTTACATATACTGACAGAGCAAAATAACATCCTAGAACACCTTCAAGTACTCTGACATGGTAAACATGGCACTGAAGGAGGTTCTAATGAGGAACTTTACCACAAATATGACAGTATTATTGTTTAAGAAATACACATATCTTTAGCCCAGGGAGAGAATTAATCTGGAAGGGCTTTAAAATTTCACAGATACCAGAAAATAAAGGCAGGATGGGTTTTAAAGCTCTCTGCTACTGTTTTTTTCTAATTTTATAAAAATGTATAAATTTTGCACACACGGGCATAGTGGCACTGGCTGAAAATTCAAAGGGATAATAGTGAAGTGCTTACATTAAGCGCAGTTTAGAACAAAACTAGAGGATGAAGGAATGATATTGATGTTGTGTCAGAAATGTATCACTAAAAATATTTCATTTTAAGTGTTCCCATTACCAGGTTTGTAACACATAAATAAAGAATAACTGTCAAACATTTTTCACTATTTGAAAATTAATCTCTGGAAAATATTTTAAAAACAGATTATTACAGAATGCCCAGGCTAAAAAAAAAAAAAAGTTAAAAAAAGGAAAAACAAATTCAGTAGGCAAGAGCACCTATTTATGAATGGCCACAGTTGTTCACATATTGTTCCATGTAATCCAGTATCTTTTTTCTGTTAGGAGCACAAGTAGCAGCAGTAGGACTAACAACAGGGCAAAAGTATACTGTATTTCTCCCTAATGCTGTCATCATACAATCGTAGAATCATAGAACCATAGAATAGTTTGAGTGGAAAGGAACCTTTAAAGATCATCTAGTCCAACCACGCTGCAATAAGCAGGGATATCTTCAACCAGATCAGGCTGCTCAGAGCCCCATCCAACCTGGCCTTGCACATTTCCAGGGATGGGACATCTACCTCCTTGCTGGGCAACATGTTCCAGTGCTTCACTGCCCTCATTGTAAAAAATTTATTCCTATGTCTAATGTAAATCTACCCTCCTTTAGTTTAAAACCATTACCCCTTGTCCTAGGTCCTGCTAAAAAGTTTCTCCCCACCTTCCTTATAAGCCCCCTTTAAGTACTGAAAGGCTGCAATAAGGTCTCCCTGGAGCCTTCTCTTCTCCAGGCTGAACAGCCCCAACTCTCTCAGCCTGTCCTCTGGGCTGCAAGTACACATTGCTGCCTCACGTTGAGCTTCTCATCAACCATCAGCCCCAATTTCTTGTTGACAAGGCTGCTCGCAATCCATTCCCTGGGCAGCCTGCATTTGTGCCTGGGATTGCCCCAACCCATGTGCAGGACCTTGGACTTGGCCTGGTTGAACTTCATAAGGATTGCATGCGCCCACCTCTCCAGCCTGTCAAGGTCCTTCTGGATGGCATCCCTTCCCTCCAGTGTATCGACTGCACCACACAGCTTGGTGTTGTCAGCAAACTTGCTGAAGGTGCACTCTATTCCACTATCCATGTCACCAACAAAGATGTTAAATGCTAGGATGCGCCGGTCCCAATACTGACCGCTGAGGAATGCCACTTGTCACTGGTTTCCACTTTGACATGGAGCTGTTGACGGCAACTCTTTGTGTATGACTATCCAGCCCAAAATAAGTAACATAAATAACAAAGCAAGAAAGCAACAATTTACATAAAAATTAAGAAAGGAATTAAGAATGGGACATTAACAAGAACATTAGCTAGTTACCACATCTCAGCTGGTCACCTTGACTCTTTTTACAATCAATGAGGAAACAGAAATGTGTTTTCTAGCTTGGGAAAACTATTTTTTTGGAGGACTTCCCCACACATACATTAGATGCTTGCCAGCTAGCTAACAGTAGTCAAGTCATGTAAACTCCTACCCTATATAGTATTGAGAATGCCTATGCACGTTTTAAAATCCACAGCATTCTGATTCTACCTATCATACTGGAATATAATATTTGTGTAAGACAGTTCTTCTGGGTATAAAAATAATTAGAAACAAAACAGACCTGAAACTGAAAGCTTTCAGAGACCATGTTAAGATATATTACATCTTTACAAGAAAATGTTAATAAATGCATTGGGGCTTTTTACCAACAGTATAATTCATCTTGTTTATAGTTTACAGAGGAATTTCAAATTATACCTTAGAAGAAAATAGTTCATATACTACAAAATTATATTATTAGTAATGACACAGCTTTTATATGTAACAAAAATATAGTATTACTTAAGTACTGCTAGCTTTCAGTTTAGCACAAGCAGAGCAGAAAAGATGCAATAGTCTATTTGGATTAATCATAAAAGCATAATGCAAATCTATCCTATAAATAATATACATTTCTAGTTCACATCACCTTTAGTCTGAATTTTGAAGTGTAGAAAAGCTAGCAATTTCTCAATGGCTTTCTTGTCTGTTCCTGTGGCTACCCAGAGCATAGACTTGATTAGTTTCCATAGATTTGTGCTCTGTGCAGCATTCATTCCTACTGAAAGGGTCAGAAGTCAGAGGACCACATGAAATAAAGCAACTTTTATATACAATTCTTTGCTTTATCATACTTCACAAGGAAATAATGTAATTTATCAGGAAGTAATGTAATTTAGCCTGTCTATGAGTACTTGCTTTATTGTTATATGACATCTTCTGCTAACTTTTCTCCCAGCTGGCTTAGAAGTAAACCCTGATTCTGCGTTTTTTAAGCTGACTGGGATAAGAATCTGTGGGAAATGCAGCTATCTAAAGACAGGAACAAGCGGGCACTTTATGTAGAGGCAGATAGCAAATCTCAATGTTCAAATCAAATGTACTAGGCAATTAACAAAGGGCAAATCATTTCATACAAAATGAATGCAAAGAGGGTTTTTATATTTCCCTATGTTCCTTCCTCTCATGAAACTACCCACAAAATATAACAGAAGTTGATAACAGAATTCAGATTAGCATCTTGCTGTGTATACATGCTTTATGGCCACTTTATTCTAAACACTGGTCCATCCTTAAATAATAATGAAAAAAAATCCCTAAAAACCTCATTGTCTAATTCAGTATAATCACACACTTTTTTTTTTTTTTTATATTTTCATTCCTGTTGGCAAAGTCTGCCTAATGATGTTTTTTCCAATTCTCAAACCCCACCCATCAGGATGGCCTCCCACAGTCAATTTTTCAGAGCAACAGTCTCAGGCGGTGGTTGATTTTGTCCCAAGTCTCCTTGCACAGTTAATCATTCAGTGTTGTCTCTGGTCTCTTCCCATGCCAGAGAGATGGCAAAAGATGTTGATGATGTCTTTAACCATACTGTGCCCTTTCCATATGCTATGCAGAGTCTGCTGCTGTTGCCAAATCCCAAAAGTGATAGAATCCATTTACATTCTTGCATCTGTTTCCAAATGCACTTGCTCTGCCCAAAGGCTGTGATTGACTGTTTTCATGTACTGGTATTGCAGTGTCCAACCGAGTTCCTGTTCAGATTTTGGCTTGTAGCACTCTATAGCACACACAATCTCAACACCAGCCTGTGCTTTGAAACATGTCAAAGGACCTGCTTGGTGAAATGCTGTGGTGGTGGTTTTTTTTTTTCTTTCACAAAGATCTCGCGCACTAACTGTTTTATTCCACAGTCTGAACCAGAGTTAGTCTCTCATTAGACATTCAGCTTAGCCTTCAGAAATTCTCGACTGCCCTCTTAGACATAAGTACTTTGATCTACTCTGTCTCCATTTTTTAACCTCACTTACATTCAAAAGCTTATTGTTCAGATTTTTATCCAAATATGCTTTATTAGAGATAAATTCCTAAAGTATTTATAATGTTGTTTCACTTATCCTTCTTAGTTTGAACTGAAAACGCGCCTGAGCACCAACAGGATCAGAACCAGCTGTTGACTACTGCTACTAGTGCCATTTTCCTGCAGAGTAAATGATTCCAGCATCCATTGCCGTGTCATTTTAGGGACATGGCATCCAAATTAGATGAAGTTTTTAAACTGTTCCCATCTTTCACTCAGAGTATTTTTCCATTTCATTTTGGATTTGGCAGCATGTGTTATTCAGACCTTTGAAAAATCAGCCAGATGGATCTCCAAGTCTAACAGGTGGACCAGCAAGAAGGAAAAACATGGTACTATGCTAAATAGGTGCTGAAGTAGCCCTGGTGCCTCCAAAAACATGTCAGCCTTTTTTTCCCTTCCACCTGACTGCCAGACACCTTTACTGAGATGTGTGGCTCCCACACAGAAGTCTTCGCTACTCTATCCCTTCACTTCTTACCCTGCCTTTCTGTGGCAGAGTAGAAGAAAGAATAGTTCCTAATTTTTTTCCTTGAAAACACCATGGAGAACGGCAATGCAACTAATAAGTAGCCCTCACATCACTAAGCTCTTCTGCTTCTGATATGATTTAAAGTGTTTTCTATCTTTTAAAAATCATTATGCATACCGTTCCTACAACAACCGACCCAGATTCCTAATGAGTTTCCCTTGATACTACTACTACTACTACTACTACAAGAATGAATAATAATTTCCTGTGGGTAGATTTCCCATGTCTGTGCTCTAATTCAAAGCTTGACTCGTCTGTCCTGGATTACATGCAGTGTGCCAGGAGCCTCCAGCTTTATGGAGTTTTTTTTCCTGCTGAACCATTTCTCCCTCACTGGTTTGGAAATGGATTGGCAGCTCAGAGATGCTGCAGCAGCATGGAAAGCAGCCAGATGACAGCCACGAGCAGATGTCATTCAGGTTTGAAAGGAAAATGAATTCTAGTTGTGTGATCAAACATTCATGGATCTTAAGGGAAAATCAATATCTCCACGAGTCAAAGTTCCTGTGAGCCTGCATGATTACTGCTTTCAAGGTCTTGTGCACTACTGGGAAAGCTCTGATATCACTGTTTTATTTTGGTCTTGTATTTCGTGTTAAGAACATGCGGTAACTTTGAAGAGTTTGAGCTCCAATGTGATAACACAAATCCACACACTGTTCTATATAAAGTCCTTTAATCTCTCCTGATAAGCCTGCTTAATCTCCCTTTATTCAATGATAACAGATTAAAACTTCAATACTTGCCTGAGAAAGACTGGGGTTTTTTTGCTGGGTTGGTTGTGGGTTTTTCTTGGTGAAAAGGGCACAAAACTTAAGAAAACCTTTTTTTAGAAATAAAATCAGATTAACCAGGAGAAATGTAAGAAAGCTTAAAAACTTTAAAAATCACTAATTATAAAGTGGACACTCTTGGGACACTAAATTACATCAAAATATGGGTGGTCTCAGTGGTCTCACAAGAAAGTTAATAGAAATATAGTTAAAGTAGATGTGCTGTACCTTTTCTCCTGCTTCTAAAATCTGTGATGGTAGGCTTAGCTTTTTTCTTACAAGAGACTGATGAAACTTCATGGATCTCTTATAATCTCTCTCAAGTGTTGCTGCAACAACACCATTCAGGTGGGTGGTGCCAAAAATGAATTCTGTGTAGCCCTCAAAACACTCCAGATATTTTCCATTACTTTCTTGTTGTTAGTTTGGATCGGTTTTTTTAGATGATTGTTTTTGCATAAAATACATCTATAAATGTGCCTTTTTCCTTCTTTAGAGGCTTCATAGTGAATGGAGGTGAGTTTTGGTGTTTGCTGCACAGTTAGCAAGTTCCACTTTCCTAATTTAATCAACAACATTGCTGCAATCTATATTCATTCCTGAATCCTGAATTACTTCAGAGATTAGAAGATGTTAATTTATGACTGGCACACAAATAAAGTCACCCAATGAAAACTTAGAAGAAAAATCCCTATAATTAATTCAGTATTTTATACATCTATATGGTTTTAGTCATTGCCATTATCTAAAACTAATCTATACTTTTCTCAAAGCTTAGATTACACTTTTCTCAGGTCCTTCTAGAAATATTTTTGACATATGGCACTTTAACTCTGTAGTGCAACTTGGATTCCATATTTCAGGATATTTCACAACCCATGCAGTTTACCCATCATCATCACTACTGTCATTGTCACAGTGCTTTTGGATATAGTTACAGTATGAAAAGTTAGTGAAAAAGTACCATTGTTTCAAATAATGTTCCTTTAAAGACTCATATTAAACCTTCCCGTTTATAAATAAAAAGATGATTTTTCTAAAAATCTAGGTAGTAACTGAAAAAAAATCCAGATTTTTTAAATCTTATTTGGCCTCTCACAATCACAATTTTTTCCAAGTTTCAGCTACCTTACAAATTGGTTGAGGCCTTTCTTCCACTACCACACCAACTCTACAGAACTAAAAGGAGCTGAGAATCATTTTGGTCAGAAAACAGATACGCTGACAGTAGTTATTTTATTAAAAACACACAGATGGAAAGTTCAAAAGATCTGCCAGATGGAAATACAACTCCAGTGAGAACTCAGAGAGGGAAACCTCTGAAAAATGGTGGGTTGGGCAGTCTTTATGAAAGCAGCAAGAATCATTTGACCCATCAATCTCACTGAAAACTAGGAGTTTACAAATAACTGCAGAGCACTAACTGCGTACCTGTAACTCCTTGATAAATCACAAATACATCATCTTGGAGTGATGTATTTGCTATTCAAATTCAATTGCAATTAATCATGACATTAAATCAGCTTATTTAATACTAACAAGAAATATTTGGAGAAATTTTTGCTGTTTCTGCTTCATTCTACACTCTGCAAATCTGAAATCATTCTTGCTACTGTATAAACTGAAAAGGAATTGCCTTCTGGCTGCTGGCAGTGCTTTCTGTCTGCAGAAGTCCATCCAGTGCAAGCTAGTCCATCCAGTGCAAACTCTGCTGTGGTTTAGCTGCCAATGAACTTGTCTGTCTTGAGTCATACTGGACATTTTTATCCTTTCCATCCCTACTCTGGATTAAGCAAGTCTCAGTGGTTCTCCACCACTTCCATGCCATTTGCATGCACTATTTCAAAAGCATGATGATAGGCTCGTTGAAACTTATCAGTGCTTTCAGTTCTTCAACAACTTTTATGCAAGTATATATTAACCTAGCATCATCACAAAGAAATCTGATTTCAGCAGTAGCTTTTAAGTACGAGGCACCATCACATCGAGACTTCTCTAGGTGTGTGGTAGCTCCCATGCTCTTCATTCACATCACTTTAACCTGAAAATCCATGTGTTCACTTGAAAGATTTTTCTCATTGTTAAACTCTGAACAGTACCTTAATAATGCTACCATCCTAGTGCTGTGTTTGAGAAACGTATGCAAAAATGCTTTAGAAGCCAACTTTTAACACCTCTTTGAATAATAAATTATTGTTAGGTAAAGGAGAAATTATTTATCCTATGTAGCCTAAACTAACTCCATGCAGGTTTTTACCTGAGATGCTCCAAGTGCTTAGGATTTGGTTCTTCCTGCTTAAACTAAGAGTGTATCTTACTTCTAAATTAATAGTTACTTTTTTAATAACTAACTTCAAACTTTGTCTTAGCTGGGTCCTTATCAAACTGAAAAGAATTCCTTCTGGCTGACACAATGCATCAAATATTTTGAAAACACTTGAATCTGACTGATGTTAATATAGCACCAGATCAGATGTGTTTTCCTGGAAAACAAGTAATAACATTCATTTAACATGTCCACTTAACCTGTACGCATCAGCTATATCCCCAAGCTTTGTTGTGTTAAGCTTAAAATGATATAAATATCATTTGCAATTACCAAAAGCTTCTGGCTGACTTCACGTCTACTAGAAGTTCATCCTTTTCTACAGTGCCCTGGTTCACTGTGAAACTAGTGACATGCTTAGTCTGAGCTGTTAAAAAGAAACATCTTTCACACATCCCTAGCACTTGAGGGTTTGTTTTTGACACTTGAGAAAGACATTTGCTTCTTATGCACAGTAGTCTTTTCTACTTGAGCCTGAAAAAAAAAAACATTACCTTCTGTCTATGTAAATGTAGCAAAAATACACACTTGAACAGGAGGCCTCGGGAAACAGTGTTAATTAAAGCAGTATGTTAAAAAATTAGTGGCACAATATCAACGCCTACTAAAACAGAAAACTAGAGTTTGTGAACACCATTTCCCCTATTGTTTCTGGAGTTCATTTACAGCCTGATTTTCAGCTGCAACTACAGATCAAGGCTCTAAAGCACAGGGAGCTGCAGCTGTAAATTCAGCATATTTGAAAATAAGGCTGCAAGCAGCTTCTTTGTGCTCTGTTTATTTGCTCTGAAATCCAGGCCTGCTGCCGCTGCTTTTCTTAATTCTTTTGAAAAAGTGCAGCTTAAGGACAAACCTCTAGGAATATATTAAATATATATTTCTTGGATGAGTTGAGTAATTGAGCTTAAGAGCAATTTTGACATTAAATTCTGGAAAGGTCTCTCAAAATCCTAACCAGAGCATGCTTAACTACTTTTTGCTGTTTGAGGTTTTTAGTTTAGGCTGCAATAACGTCAGAGTAAAAGCCATTTCAAATTATGTTATTCAGAAAGTATTACATAGTAAAAAAAAAATCCTTAGGGCAAACCAACAGACATCATTATTTTTTCATCATTTGTCAATATTTGCTCTGAATGTTTGGTTTTCAGAAAAAAAACCAAACAACTTAACCAGCTAAACTTTTCTAAAGTAGAAAGCAGTATCTGATTGTTACCTCCTCTAGGGGTGAGGTGGGGTTGAGTGGGTAATAGATGTAGGAGCAGTCTGAAATAAAATTTCATGGGAGAGCAAGATCAAAAGGAGGGAGAGAGATACTTGTCTGATTCCCCCCCCCCAAACGTAAACATATCCTAGATTTTGCTAACTTCTCAAATGTCTGCTGACTAGTGATTTCTCAGTAGTGAAAATTGCTCAAAAAATGGATACATTCTATTTTCCTATTATTTGAAATAAGTAGGTTAGCAAAGTGGAGATGTTAAACAAAATGGTTTTGCATGTTAAGACCCATTAGTTCCACTTTTTTTTTTAATTCACAACTTTTACAAACAATACAAATGAGGGTGGATAGTGCACAGCATAAAATTAATTCAAAACTTTACATTTATCCTTTAATCTCTTATGCATTATCACTCTATTTAAGAATCAACCTGTAAGTCACAGGACAAAGGATTTACTATTCAAAATGCTATAGGTCTATAATAGAGTCACTGTAATCTATGCAATGAAGTTGTACATAGACACTGAGATGTATTTTAAGGAGCTGAAAGTACCAGTAACAATCGTTCATCATAAATGCAACATTCGTTCAACATGACAACTGAGCGATATCTTATGTCTGTTAATGTATCCCATTAAGTACATCCATTAATACTGTATTTCAATCTCTAGCTAAAGTATAAGTCGTACTATAGGCTATCAGGAGTGAGAACAAAAAAAAAGAAAAAACCCACTAAAAATGCAACAGAAAGAAAAGCTTATTTGCATTCGTATCAAAGCAGGACCAAAACATTTTAGTATTTTCTTCAAAATTATTGAAGAGATATTTACTTGGTTCTTCTATAGAATAGACAATTTGGTTTTCTCTTACCTATCTGGTTATTGTGATTTTTTTCTTTCCTTAACTCCTGTCATTATCTCTGTTTGGAGTGTTTCCTCTTTGTTTAATTGTGAAACATTCATCAAGCCAGTAAGATACTAGAGTATCACTATACTTTGTTGACCAGAACAGCAATCTGCAATGCTGAAAATGCAGTTTCAAGATCCTGCTGTAAATCAGGTAAAACAGAAACATCAGCTTGATCTCCTGCATCTACAGTGAACACTTCAGCCATTAGCTGACCATTGACGGCTCTGGGGTTTCAGGTCTCTACTTTTACCTTGACTAAAGTGACAATTTCTAAAAAACATTTTCTTGAACCCAGTGCAGGCAAAACAAAAGTTAGTCTTGGTTTAAATTAACTGAAAATTTTCAGTCTGCCCTCCAAAAAATTCCTAACCTACTTTATTGCTTTACAGATATCTACTGAAATAATAATGATAATGAGTAAACAGTTCTACGGTTTTAATTCTTTCTGGAATAAGTATCTGATTAGATGAGAAGGATTACCATAAGTTTCAGACTTTAAACTGCAATTTGAATGTGTAAACACAGCTGTCTGATATGTCTCCCATGAGTTATATTGGAAATGACGATACTCAGACACTACTATACATTTTTTAAACATTAAAAATAGGAAACTCCAAAGGCTGTCCCAGGAGGACTGTAAATGCAGGGTAACTTTGCTACAATGCAGAGAATATTACTCAGGGATCAGAAAGAAGGGAGACATAATGGTCAGAAATGATTGAAGACTAGATTACAAAGATGTTTCATTAGGAAAGAAAAGCTTTTAGTGTGAGATACTTGTCAAGACAGTAAAAATGTCTGCTGCTTCCTACACTATCCATAACCCACTAAGAAGGAGAACTGTTTGATTTGAATCTGTATCAGACAGGTCTTTTACAAAATGCCTCCCTTATAATAGAGTCACTAGTAAAGCTACATCATAAGCAACTGAATTTAGAAGTTTAGCCCATTCTTAGTGTGCCCAATATTTTAGCCTTACATAATCCTTCATAAGAGCACTTTTCCCTTTCCCTTTCTTAAAGAAAACATAGCTGGACACATATGAGAAAACCAAACCTAAAAATAAGGAGGAGGAAAATGAGGAATTTCACATTTTATATTACCAAAGAGAGTATAAATACATCTTTCATAATTACTGGCAGAGGGGTATTACCTGAAGAAGTTCCTTGAATTAAAAAAAATATTTCAGAACACGTCTACAACCAGGAATAACAAGTCCTAAGTGAACTGGCAATCTCAGACTTTCAGCACCTTTATTCTCTGTTATTTTCTTCTTTTTTAACAGCTTTTTATTCATTTACCATTTTCATTTGGAAAGTTTAATAAATTTGTATGCTTTTCAGAGTCCTACTAGAACAGCAATAGGCAAATAATTTCAAGCATGGTTCAGTATCATTTCCTATCTTCCTTGCTGCTTCCACCACAGCGTCCTCTAACCTCTTCTCTCTGTCATTACACCTCACGGTCTCCCTCTGCTTGGGATCTCTGCTGGTCTCAAAACACTCAAGCATCTTCAGACGCATTTTCTGATCATAGAAGTATAGGTCGCAGATTTAAAAGCAGAAAAAAAAAAAGAATACAACATAAATCAGCATGGAGCAGAATAGACAAGAAGCTTCATGCAATCTTGAGGGAGCTTTCAACAGCAGACAGTAATAATCAGGAAATGTAACATCGCCTACGTTCTTTAATGAAGGATAAAGAATTTGGGACTGGAAAGTCTGTAGCACACAGCATGACTGGCAACCTTACACACCAATGGGGTTGAGAGTTTCAGACTTCTGCCTCCCTAAATCTATACCCTGCCCTAAAAATAGCCATACTGACCCACACTATTTAGCTCAACATTCTTTTCTCATTGGGAGGTATGAAGACCCTGGGAACAGTGAACATTTATGGGATTTCCCATAAGCATATTTCCATCCTCTATCTACTATCAAGTTCAGCAGTCTAGGACAGTATAGGACAAGCTGTTGGAATGTATTTGAATGATCAATATCAAGACCTTTCAATGGAAAATTTTAGGCGGTTCCTTAATTCAAATACAACAAACTAAAGAACAGGAAGGTTGGAAGGGTCATACTGAAATAAATTAGCAAAAAAAAAAAAAAAAAAGAAATTGAAAGAAAACCAAAGAAAGTGGGGAAGAAACTCAGGAAGTGCTAAAAAGAAAGAAGCAAAACAAGGCATAACACCGAAGCCTCTATTCCCATATAATTTTAATTTTTCTGCTAATTTTCCTATCAAGTCCCCTTGCCTGCCAGGAAGACTAAGTCCCACTGTCATCCAGAAGACAGGGCACAATTACTCTTTAAGCTCTCAGAGCTCACTGTAGAGAGGAATGCTGATAGCCCCCATTTTACTTTTCCAGTGTCAGCACTGTATTAAAGTCCATCCTTCCTGCCACATAGAATTGGTCACTGTAGCAGAGATGGAGAACAATTCATTAGAGATGGAAAGAACCAGTTGTCTAAAATCCAAATAAGTCTGAGGTCAGCAAGATCAATTAATGATGAGGTATGACAGAGTCACTAAACTTTGAAACTCAAATTCATAGGTAAATGGAGGTGGGAAAAAAGTTAATATTCAGAGAAACAAAAGACATTTTCTTTTCACCATAAAGATCAATAAAGAGATTCAGTACTGCTTCATTTAAGACAAGAGAATGGATAATGAAAGTTCTAATAGCACAATTGCAGCTTTCAGTGCTATATTTTCTTGTTTACTTAAAACATTTAACTGTAATCACTTGTAGCAGAGACCTACAGGTACGTGGATCAAAAGGATGACAAGAGTTCATCCTAAGTTTACAGTAAGGACAATTATCCAGCTTTTCCTGAGACAAAGCATCACTTTGTTTTGAGACTGCCAAGTTCCTTCGCTCAGTGGTTTGTCATTCAAAATTCATCTGTAGAGTGTCACAGACATCCTGCTGGCACAAAAGCAAACACCTACTGAGAAGAAACTCATGGCTGGCTGTGGATGCAATCTTTCTCTCCAGTAATTCTGTTACAAAGGTGAAGCAAGTGATTTCATAAGCTGAACACAAAATATGGTACATCCGTCATTCAGTTGGATGTATACTAAAGGAGCATGTATCTGCCCACTAAAATCCTGACAAAAGTTTTTTGATTGACAAGAGAAACTCTGTAAAGGACAGTTCAGAGCATACCAGGTTTCTGTACAGACTGTAGACAGGATTAACCTCTGCATTGTATCATTTCCCCTCTTCCACTGAAAAAGATGTACATCTCATATAGCACCATTAAGTCAGTAAAGTACCATTAAATCAGAACCTTAATCCTCATAAATATGTTCAGTGGACAGCATCATTGTATCACACTAGTCCTATGCTATTCTAGGATTTGAGAGAGAAGTGTGCTTAAGGACTATACCAAAGTCATGCTGGGGAAATCAGGCTTTACTGATGTGCTCTACCTAAAGTCTGAGATCAAATTAATTCTATTATATAAGAGCTTCTGTATAGTAGTGCCTGTATTTTTTCAATTTTCTCATAGATAACTAATGTTGCCCTAGTGTTCGAGCTGTAAAGACTTAGAAGAAAAATAATTTCATAATGACTATCAGAACAATACGAAAAATGAACTTAATTTATGTGATATAAAAAGGATGCTTTGGGTGTTTATTTTTCTTTTTTTTAGCTCCATAGACTTTTCTCACTTACACCACCAGTATGTTAATGTCCAGTAAGGGTTCAGAACAGCATGCCATCAGAGGGATCCAGAGTGTGCTAGAAAAGCATGAGTGTGATTTTTTAGCAGCAGTTCATAAAACATTAATAGTCTACTCCACATCATCTCATTCCCACAATAGATGCAAGCATCAAGTACATTACTGCAAAAATAAAAACCAAAAAGACAAATCAAAATGCACTACCGGATACAGTTATGAGAAATCTTAAAATACTTCGAGAGATGTTCACCTAGCCCCTAGTAATACATGTCCATTTTTTCCACACCTAAGCCACATGATGTTAATAAAAATTGTATGTTTCTTTAACAAAGTGTTTTATGATAGCTGTACAACAGTTCCTGCTGGTAAGAGGGATAGCAATAGGACAGATAAGAAATTTGGTATTTTGTACAAGAGCCTGAATCCCAAAATCTTCCAAACTATTTCCATTTTCCTGATTACCAGCAACAGATAAATCATTATATCATATTGTACTTGGAATAACCTTGACAATAATTTGCCATATGAGAACACTAGCGATTTCCAAGGTGAGAACAATCAGTATGTATTAAACACAGAAACAGCATTCGTTTAGCATTTCAATCACCAACATTTTGCATCACTAAGTTAAATTCTAAGATCTCACAATGTGTTAATTTCTTAGGGTTGAATCATATTTGTATTCTGAAAATAAAATCTTAGTGGCAACTGAAAAAGAATTTACAAATTTCAGTAGCTAAAGGAAACATAAAACTGCTGACTAGGATACAGGTGCTTAAATAAATCCAGATTACTGCAAGGTGTTGGAGGTAAAAACGGAGTTCACGCTTTTAGAAAACAGGCAAATCCCCCTTAGCTCATCTTCAGGTAACCAGAAACGCAGTGCATTATACATAAGGAGAGAAATTTCAAGATGAAAAATATTTGGGGAAGGGTGGAATATAGCTTCTTTCTTTTTTAAAATATAAATAGTTTCCAATATCTTTAGAGTGTAAAGTTGAAGTAAATAGTCTTTAAAAAGTTAAAAAGTGAAAGCATTAACTAAAACAGATAATGAGCTCATTAAACTAGCCACATCCCTTAAGTATTTACGACACTTGAAGAGAAGCATGAGTTTATTTTTTTAAAAAATGCTTTCCTGTAGTTTGTAATTGCTAATAGGAGGTTTCTGTCATGCTTGTGCATAAACAAATAATGCCAGTAGATTACCTTAGCCACTGAAAAGGGCCAGGAAAATGTACTTTTCTCAGCAAATTCAGCAGCATATTTAACAACTAAATTTAATAGTTACATGCAGTCTGGAAACATCCATTACAATTTTACATTTCCCATAAGTTTTCCATTGTAGTTTTCGTCAGCCTTGATCTTCTCCAAGGCTGAAGAAATAATGAAAATAAAATCAGAACCTTCCTGAAAATAAAATCAAAACCATAAGTGTCTTTCTACCTTTAACTGAACATCCAAACATTCACGTAGAATCCCTTTACATGTTGGCCCATCTCCCAAAATTTGACACCTGCAGCTTTGAACAATTTTGGATCTGTTCATAAATATTTATAAACAACATAACAACTGTGCACACAAAAAAAATGCATTATTAAAATAAATGCCCTCTACAATCCTAATGATAGAGATCCAGAAAACTAATACAGAAGGGAATTGCTGAGGAGCTTAAAAATGTCTTGCATTACAATAGTATCCATTCAAACTCAAATTCTTACACTATCCATATTGTTTCTTCTAAACAAATGGTGCTGAAATCACTGAGGATTATCCTTTTGTTGAATTTCCCTGCATCTACATATTTTTAAAAATACATTCAAGCTAGGTTTCTTAAAAGGAGGATTTTAATTGTCCTGTAAAATTACATTATGAAAATGTAAGATGCGTTAAGTAACAGTATCTATAAAGGCAATTCTTCCACCTAAATGCCTGTCTACAGGTGCTTGACTTCTGGTCTACAAACCTTTTCACCACTTCTCTGCCTGCTGGACTGATGCATGGTTTCACCCAACACAAAGCACCTGACTACAGTTTATCCTCCCAGTGTTGAATGTGAATGTGATACTCATAGCAGAAGCAGTGCTCAGCCTCTTTCAGTACATAGCAGGGTATGGTCCTACTGCATCATGGGTATGGTGGCTTTCCTCAACACAATACTATTGCTTATGCACCAACTCCCATAAAAACCTGAGAAGTAAACAAGTCATGCCAATGAATAAACATCCCAGCTAACAAAGCTGAATCCCATCTACAGCTAGGGAGAAGTGGGCCATGATAGTAAGTGCAGGTGCAACTAAATGAAATCAACCAGCATTACACAAATACTTTGCTGTACAGATAGAGTCATACTGGGTCTGTCAATGTCAGAAAGGGTCATTCACTTCAGTCACCTGTGTGGATAGACAGCAGCATTTTCTTGGATGGATCACCACCGCATGGAAAGGCATACATGACACAAAACATCTAATTACAATTTAAAAATTGCCAGCAAACAGTAGCTTCTGGCAACTGTTATCCTTTGCAATGGACAGTCCTGTGGTTGTTGGAAGCATGTGCTTTTTTTAGATTAAAACTTGCTGTCTTCCATCCACAACTCCTGGTACACCTGTCTGTTAGAATATAATGTCATCTTACCAAGTGTGTGCTGACACTAATCAAATCACCTCCTAACTTTCCTCTTTGAGGAGCTGCTGGATTGATCTTTCTAAGATGACTGCATGGTATAGTGGCTCCCTGGTCTCTTAACGTTACTCTATATTCTAGCATGGGGGGAAAAAAATCCTCCACAAGAAACAATACCTATTTTTGACATGTTATTTTAGTTCTTAGTAGAGTTGGTACAGTGTTTGCATGCATATATCACTCTTACAACATCAGTTCTTGCTCCTCTATTTTTAACTGCATTATAAATGCATGAAACCTGTACTGCAGTTAAATTAAGGAATCAGAAAGCTAAGTGCTCAATTGAAACAGACATTTCCTCAACCTCATGAGAGCAACTATTCAAAACAGTATGAAGTAAATTCTGTCACTGGTTTTGAAAGCATTTACCCACAGATCCCGACAGTTGCCAATACTGAAGCAAAGCTTCAGCACACATCCTTACAGCATCAAACATCACCTTTTCAGTATTACAACAAAATGTATTTATGTGGCAAAAAAAATCTATATATGTCAAGAATGCATCTGATGTATGAAATTCCTAAAAAGGAAGCAGCTAGTACTTGCAAAAGAATCAGGTAAAAGACCAGCTAGCTCAAGGTACCTGTATGGTTCACTGCAGAACTGTAAGGTGCACTAAAGCCAGGCCTTATATATGTGCTGGGTTTGGCTGGGATAAAGTCAGTTTTCTTCACAGTAGCTAGTATAACTGTATGTTTTTGATTTGTGCTGAAAACAGTATTGGTAACACAGGGATGTTCTAACTGTTGCTGAGCAGTGCTTACACAGACCTAAGGCCTTTTCTGCTTCTCACCCCACCCACTAGCAAGTAGGCTGCAGGTACACAAGAAGTTGGGAGGGGACACAGACAGGACAGCATATAAAGCTGGGGAAAGAAGAAGGAAGGGGAGGGAAATTCAGAGTTATGGTGTTTGTCTTCCCAAGTAACTGTTACATGCGATGGAGTTAGTTTTCCTGGAGATGGCTGAACACCTGCCTGCTGATGGGAAGTAGCCAATGAATTCCTTGTTTTGCTTTGCTTATGTGCGTGGCCTTTGCTTTACCTATTAAACTGTCTTTATCTCAACCCATGAGTTTCCTCACTTTTACTCTTCTGATTCTCTACCCCGTCTCACTGGGGGTGGGAGTAAGTGAGTAACTATGTGGTGCTTAGTTGCTGGCTGGGGTTAAATCATGACAACACGTTAGATTACAAACTCTTTGGAAGAGAGTTAAGCTGAACCAGGCTGCTTAACTTACACTCTTAGGGACTCCTGGTCCTAAAAACATAAATGCAGTCAGACAAGGCATGCACCTAAGAAAGTCTTTTGATTTCAGAAAAGAAAATCCCTTCTGCAAACAGGCACTCTCTAAATGGCTACCAAGTTTAAGTCTCCTATAGCTTTACTTATGCAGAATTTGTGTAAAGATGCTTTCAGTGAATTTACAACAGAATAAGTCATTAAACAGAGGAACTCTACAAATCTAGTGAAAGAACTACCTAACAAGAAACTCATCTGAGAAAAATGTTTCAATGTCCTTCTCTTTAAAAGGACCATCTTTTACATGGAGTACAATCTAGTTGAATAATAAACTGCAATCAGTTTCTGAGTGTGGCGTAGCTTGGTTTTTTTACTATCGTGTTGTCACTTACAATTTAAGTCATACTAAACATGAAAGACTAATGCAAATGCTAGACTTTCCTCTCCTCATATTTTAAAGAGCAACTTAATTCCCTAGTTTCTAAAGTATTAGTTAGCAGTTAAAGAACATGGATTTTTTTTCCTCTGAAAGGCCCCAGAAAACAATGTGTAATCTTTCACACATAACTCACTTACAGCAATAGTTGGATCTTTGTAAGTCACAAATACTGTTAAAAATTTGGTAGAACCTTTTTTGTGTGTCCTATTTGTTTAGCAAAAGCATTTTTGGTTCTGTTCAATATAGAAACACCTGTCAGTTACAACACCCACAAGAGATTTTACAACTGACATGAAGAAATGTTTCAAGGTTATAACAGCAAACATGTTTGAATATGATAAAATCAAATTTGATGGAATACATTCAGGGTGTCTTGCTATGAATTAGTGCATAAGAACATGGCAGAACAGTAAAGGCTGCTTGAAAGCTCCTTACCTCTGCTGTTTTCTAGAGTATAATTCAGTATGGCAACACACTGAGTTCATAAAGACACTGGTTTGCTGCATCCTTTGCAGGGCACATCAAACAGCATGACAGTAAATGAAAGAAGGGACTACACACAAAGAAGTTATTAAAATAAAGCTATTTTCCTGACCTTTAAACATCACATCTTACACAATGGGTTGATCCAGGTTTCTTTTCTTTTTCCCTTTTTCATAGGGAGCTCTTAATTGAATTATCTTAATGAAAACCAAAGTGTTTGTTTTTATTTATAAATTTCCTATGATTCATCCTTTGCATTGTCAGATTGTATTAAAAATCCTTATGCCTCCTAATTCTGGATGGGAACTCAGTTTACCTAAAGGTAAACTCCTGAAGGAGTATAAGTATGCTTAACATCCTTAAAATTCCCCTAAAATACTTAGAAAGCAGAAGAGTTCAGGAAGGCTAAATCCATCTTTTAAAATCCTGGATTTTAAATATAGCTGTTCTTTTCCCTCACATACTACTTCTGTATTTCTCTTTATAGCAGAATGGTAAAGCAGGTGCAGAATAGCTGAAAAAAAAAAAAAAATTAAAAAAAGTACAGCAGGGAGTAGACTTTCACAGACAATTCAAATATGGAGTAAGTTCAATCCACTGACTGAAAGCTTGGTCTCAACAAAAGTGCTATTTTTCTGTTGTGCTTAACAGTTTCCTAGTTAGCAAAAAAATAAAGTGGAATGCGTAATGTTCTGGCCCCTTCTATGATTATTTGGAAACTCAGAATTTCTTCCTGAAATCTTAATTCAAACTCCAAAAAAGAAACCTACCATCTAAAATTGTCAGTGAAACAAATATAGACAATTTTATTAGGTACAAACAAGCATTTTGGAAATATGGGAAGAAACAGAAGGAACAGCAGGCTGAAATTACCTGTGCTGAAGAGTCATCATCAGTAGAAAAAAATAGTTTGTTATTGTGCTGGTTTTGTGTAGCAGAGGGGTCTTCTTTGAGAAGGTACTAGAAGTTTCCTCTCTGTCCAGTGGACTTGGCTGGGTCTAGGGGTGGACCTACCACTGGCCAGGGCTGAGCCAATTGGCAACAGTGGTAATACCTCTGTGATGAGGTACTTAAGAAGGGCAGGGGGGGGGAGAAAAAAAAAAGAGGAAGTGAAGAAGCATAAGCAGGGTGCAGAGAGAGGAAGGTGAAAGCCTTTTAGGACTTGTAGCCCTCACCCTCTGGCCTCCCACCAGACAATCATCTGAGCCCAACTTGGCCCAGCCCAGCTGAGAGAAGACAGGAGATGTGAAGAGAACCTGAGAGGCACGTGCCTGAGCCTGATTGCGAAGAATTTATTGTGAGAGGAATGGCTGCAGACGCCAAGGTCAGTGAAGAAGGAGGGGGAGGAGTAAATTCACTCCTGACAAGATTCCCCTGCAGCCCATGGAGGCCCACGGAGGAGCGGAGATTCACCTGCAGCCCGTAGAGGACCCCACACTGGGGCAGGCAGATGCCTGAAGGAGGCTGTGACTCGTGAAGGGCCCATGCTGATGCAGCCGGTTCCTGAGGGACTGCACCCCGTGGAAAAACAACACTCGCTGGAGCAGTTCATGAAGGACTGTAGCCTGGGAGAGGAACCCCATGCTGGAGCAGGGGAGGAATGTGAGTTCTTCCTCTGAAGAAGAAGTAGTGGTGGAAAGCAACATGTGATGAACTGACCGTAACCCCCATTCCCTCTTCCCCACCCTGTTTTCCTCCAGTGTGGGAAGGAGGTAGAAATAATTTGAAATGAAGTTAAGCCCAGGAAGAAGGAGGGGTGGGGGCAAGTTGTTTTTGTTCTCTTCCTCACTATCCTGCTTTGCTTTTATTAATAATAATAAATAGTTTTCCTCAAGTTGAGTCTGTTTTGTCTGTAATAGTAACTTGAATGATCTCTCCCTATCCTTATTTCAGACCTCGAGCCTTTTATATTCTCTCTCCCTCATTCCCTCAGAGGGCGGGGAGAGTGAGTGAAAGGCTGTGTAGCTTGCTCCCAAGCAAGACTAAACTACAGCAGTTATTGAGAGCTCGCATCACACTAAAGACGCCTTGATAATGTCAAGGAAGCAAACAGGAATGTTTCCAGGGATGGGGCTTCCACCACCTTGGCCTTCAGAGCAAAGGCTGCTACATGCAGCACCTCCCAGCCTCCCACAATGGGAACAGTGTCCTTGGGTGCTACAGCAACGCAGCTAGGAGGGGTAGAAGAATGAGAATGAGAAGATTGATCAGCATAATTCTTGGTGATTGCCTAGTGCATGCTACCTGTGACTATTACTGCAGAGAGGTCTATTAGGAGGGATAGTAGCTACAGCTGGGACTGGAGGGGCAGATAGTGAGCATGGAAAAATGGAACACAGGAAGAGAAGTTAAGGAGTCTGTTACTCCACAGAGGAAATTGCCAGGTCATGGTATAAAATGCTTCACAATGAAGACAGCAAACATCTTAAAATAAAGTAAATCACTTTAGATTTAATATGAGATTGGATTAGCAAAGTCCTGTTCAATTATTTGTAAACTGGAAGTGCTGTAGATGCTACACTGTATAAATTAGTGGATTAAGTAACCAGATTCTTAGCATTATAATGATCAGTGACTGAACTGCTGATTCAGTCTGTTCATTTAACCTTTCATTAATTAATGCACTCAATTTATTGAAACTTTTTTGCTTGAAAGTGCTCCACTGAGGCTTCATAATATTCCTCTGGTTTCATCAGGTATTCGCAATTATGTTTGCTGTTCAAACATGAAGAGATGCACTTGACAGGTTCATACTTCTCCCATTAAGTCTACTGATGTGTTCTTGTCAATAATTAAGGCTAACTGCATCCCTCTGCTTCTAGATGTAACATGCAAATCATTGCAGAATAGGTTGCACTTTTAGGCAAAGGAAGTCAAGGTGGTGATTACTCTGTGGAAAAAATACCCAGTTTCCAGAACCAGGGGGGTGATCATGGGTTAAAGTATATCTTAGTGGCCAAAAGGAGTTTGCTTTGTTTTGTTTTTTAAAGGCAGGTGATCAGCCACCAAGGTCTTACACTAGACTTCCAGCCCACAGAGACCGGGTGGGTTTTTTTTTTTCCCAATTATTTTCAAATTCTGGAATCCCGGCTAGTTAAATACACCAAATACAGATAGACCTGAAGACACTTGAGACAACAATGTAGGCTAAAAAACATCAGGTGTTTTGGCTTACTCACGTGTAAAAAATCTAACAGAGTACAGACCTGTGCCAATTTACAGCAGTCTGTAAGCTTTATCTCTGCTTGTATTAATTCCTTTTGTATATAAGAAAAGTCTCCAAAAGCAAACTTTATTATACCTTTTACACTCTTATTTAGTTAGAACAAACACCCACCTTTAGTTGGTATCAACATGAACTTCACAAGAAGATTAATTTCACACTGGAGATGAAATTTCTTAATATTTTAGAGACATTTAAAAAGTATACTTAAAGCTATGTATATGTGAAGGCAAGTGATAAGTTGTATTTCTTTGTTCGGAAGAAGGGGTCTTTACATTTCCCTGCAGGTAAATGATGTAAATACAGATGTATAACCAAGAGATTCTTTGAATTTTAATTTAAAAACTAGACTGAATTTAGCACTGCAGCCCATGAGGCTTGTTAAAATCTGTGTGAAGGCCTAGGCACCATCTTCCCCTATCTCAATGGGCTTTAAAATTGCTCTGATGTAATATTAAACAACCAATAACATGATTTTTTAACAAGAGAGTATTACAAAAATAACTCTGCAAGCAGAGCTGAGCTTTGAGATAAAAGCCGTGCACACCCTGCTTGTACCACCGTTGCTGGGAGTCACAGCCTGTCAGTGTAATGGCCTGCGCTCCTGGGACTCCACGAGGAGCCCCAGTGGCCATCTGCCTCCAGTTCTGGGGAAGCAGAAGCACTTGCCAAGCTGCCGCTGCAGTGGAAGGTACCCAAGAACGATCCCTTGTGCAACATGGCAAATCTCCACCCAGCCGTGCACAGCCTTAATTTACGGTTGAACAGGCAAGCTAGCAGCATAGATTAGCAGGGAAACCAGGGCAAGGGAAGAAAATGCCTTGCTGCCTCTTGAGGAAGGAAAGAGCTGGCATAGCCTCTCTCCCCATCCTCAGCACAGATGGGCTTTGCTTGCAGATGCAAGGGAAGCCAACCAACTCTTGCTGCAGGTGACTCACATTTGGCTCTGCCAGCACACCCACCCACACAGCTAGGCCAAAATATCCCACCCAGAGTTGGGGACAGGAGAACTCATTTCTCTCTGGGTTGCTGGAGTGGCGCGGGGGAGGCTTTGGAGTCTTGCTCCCCTGGTTGGCTTGTTGGTGTCAGGCTAGAGGTGAGTTTGCATGAGATCAGGGAAGTGAGAAATGGTAAACAAAAAAATGAGAAGAGACCCACCCTGGAAAAACCTTGTACCCTTCAACAAAACCAGACTCTCAATACTTTATCAAACACTTGTGTTGCTGAAAGGCTATACTTGTATATCAGCCTATGCCTTCTTATCTGTCCCAATACTAAAAGAAATTTTATTACACATAATATGCTAGATAAATGCCAAATAAGCAAGTACATAGATGCTTTTCAACACCATACTAAGCACAGTAAATTGCATGTTCTTTTCAATAAACCCAAAATTTCTCTGATGAGGCTGAAATAATTCTTCAGATCACAATGTCTCTAACCCTCACAGAAACTGCCCCACAAGAAACCTCCCCTCAAGCAAGACTATTGTATAACTACTGAAATGTACATCTCAGTTCTGAGTATTATCTTTCCAGACTTCATTAAAATCTAAAATTCAGACATCAACATTAGTTTTTTGTCTGCAAACATAGGCTTTTAGAGGCACTGTAGCATTAAATGAAGCATTAAAATAATGTGCTTTGTGTAAATCAGCTTATTAAAAAGCCTTGCACCTGAAAACAATTAAAAGATGCCATCCAGTGGCTGAAGGCAGCATGGAGTTAATACAAAACCGGTGCTTTTATATCAACTACAATGACATCTAGTGGTATAAGACATCAAACTGGTAGAACAAGTTTTGAAAACTTAACTAAAAAGGATGTTTTAATAATGTTACTTTTACATTTAACTCAAATACAAGTTAATCCACCATATGATTTAAAATACACCCTAGTAATTTTGTTGTATCATTTCTTTTTCATTTAAAAACATGGCATAGCACATCATCCAGTATTATTAGTAATTTTGAATATCTACTGCTCACAAAAAGTAATTTAAAGCAAAAAATAATAAAGACATTATGAATACATTTCTATTACCCCAATAGCTTTTGAAATAGTATTGCTTGTAAAGCTAAGTGTCATAAAAGCCATTCAAGGTAACTTATTTGGTTCATGAATCCTATGGCTTTTAATATAAAAGTATTCTTGTAGAATGCAAGTTATAGGAGGCTTTAGAATCCCTATTAAAAATACTCTATGGATTTGTATAGTGAATAAATAACATTTCTTCAGAACCATATTGTTTTCCTATGTAACATAGCAATATAGCTGGACACTAATAATAATTTTGTTGTATTAATAAGAGTGAGTACTGTCATAAATGAAGTTTGAAACAATCATTGTACATTGCTTGCAATCAATTAAATTAAAATATCATTAATTCAGTAACTGGGAACAGCTTTTTCATATTATTTCTTGCATTTTCATATTATTTCTTTCATTGTATATCTTTAATTCCAGTTTCTGATAAAAGCCTTAAAAGAGAAGAGATCAGGCTGAGTTGATGCAATGCAGGTATTGCAGACTCCAGGAATACCTCGCTCAATGAAAGCTCACCAGTTGTGAAGGAGGGAAAACAGAAAAAAAAACTTTTAAAAATCTCCATTGGGAGACAGGAGAGAGAAATAGAGTATGTGTAAATAATATTCAAGCTAGATCTTAGTTACTTCATGTGGTAAATATCAATATCAGTATCAATTGCATTGTATACAAGTACAAAAAAGACCTGGCAGATACTGATCCTTGGGAAACAAAGAATGAGAGCTTACATTTTTAAAAGTCTTTTAGTTAAGTACCAAAGTATTCTCAAAAGCATTATTTATTATTTATTAAGATAAATATTAACTGAATAATAAAGTGGTAACGTCTATGTTTGCTTATAGGCTTTACATATTTTGTACAAATTATGTACATGTTGTATCAACTACTATAATTCTCTGAACTGAACATCTGGTTGAATATCAGTAAGAATTATAATGTTGGTTCAACACATTATGCGGCTGAAGTGCTGTGGAAATAAAGAAATAAATGGTAATGAGGAAAGCAGCTTTCCTGCTCAGAGATGTGGCATCACTGGCAGCAGTCCTTGATGACCCAGTGCTGAAAAGACCTGTACTTCAGCTCTGCAGGCGCAGTGAATCTAATTTTGAAATATGGAGGATGGAAAGAACAGCAGCTGATTTATGAACCAGGTGCTGGAGTTGTAATGCAGTTCCAGACTAAGGTGTCAAGCTTGTAAAAGCATAGGAGTGAGAACATCATCTTGTTAAAAAATAATAATAAGATGAACAGACTGGAGAATAACAGATAATGAATCAGTCACTGATGTTAACTCTGAAAGAATAATACTCATACACATGCACAGATTTTTTACTTTTGAATTCAGTCTAGGACAAACTGAATATATAATAAATGCAGGGAATACAGAAAAAAAACCAAAACAAACAAAAAAACAATGGAGAAGACGATCACATATGGAATGAAGGAATAGCTGGGGAGGATTCAGAAAAAGGGAATAAAATTTTTAACACAAACTCAGCACGTCCAGCATTTAGAATCTGGCCACCAACATTTAGGTTTGGCCACCCTAACTACCTGGTATTAACCAATGGCTCCATTATAGTAACAGGTTTTTGTTTAGCCAAGCTTTAGGTAGTTTATATATGCACAGTTCTATACAGCTACCATTATAGGAATTTTGAACCTGTATTACTTAAATAAATCAATCACTATTGCAGAAAAACAATTCCATAAAAATGTGGTCCTTTTGTAAGGGGCTGACCTTTAATATAAATGTTTAATTACAGGACTTGGGAATCTGTGTATCTAACTGGAATTGCACCCTGCAGCATGATTTCACAGGTAAAAAATTATTAGCTTTATTAAACAGGATAAATGGGTAAAATGACTGCTAAAGGAACTTGATGCCAGACCGCATCCATCATCTAAGAGGAAGGACAAGTCTTCAAGTGTGGAAGTTGCCCCAGTCTGTCAGAGCAACATTTATTAATAAAAGGTCAAACTATATATAAATAAAATAGTTACCGGAACATATGGTTTCCTGACTGTATTGCAAAATACTGTAAAGACAGTAGAAGTTACTGTTCTTTATAGTAAACTATTCATCTTTTTATTTAAAGAAATGTTCAAGCCTAAGTAGTATTAATTTAAAGATATTTTTCTTAGAAGTTAAAGTCATAGTAGTGTGACAAAGTAATGCTATCACATTTGGGTTTGTCAGTTTGTTTGGTTTTTCAAAATCAAACCAAAGGTGATTTATTTTTTCCGAAGAACTATAAAGATTTGTCTGTACTCTCAAGTCCATCCTCTAACTCAGCCCAGAAAGCATACAAGGTAACTTTGACCTGATTTACTGTAAACTGTACACTAAGAACTCCTCCCACTTTTCTATGAAAAGATAGTTTGTTAAAAAAATAGTTTTATATAAAAGTTTCTAAACTTGTTCTATTAAACTGTTAAACTGAGACACTTGGCATTATCAGAACTATTTTTCCAATCCTTTACCCTCCAAACTTTAATTTTACCAGAATGCAATGCATTGTTATTTTCAGGGGAAAATGTACAAATGGCAAAGTTTTTCTGTCTAGCTCCACTGCTGAACTTCACTTTGAGAGTCAAAGTACATTAAATATATTTATCAGATGAAGAACCTTCATTTCATTTCTGTAGTTGTGAATTTGGAAGTTAAAATACAAAAAAAAAAAAAATTGATGTAGTAAGAATCTAATTGCATTTAGCATTACTGATAGCTCTAAGCATATTCCAGTACAATAAACTGTAATACCTGTATAATTTTCCTTAAATAAATATTAGGTGCCTTCTTAAAATCTTCCACTACTCAGTGTTGTTATCCAGCTATCTACAATTCAATACCAGGCAAAGATATTTTTGACATAAAATGCAACACACAGACAATGCACTAGAAAAGGGAGAGCATGTGAGTAGGTAAATATCCTAAAAATCTTGGTAAAAGTTTAGTAGAGAGTGGGTGTATTTTTTCTTACCAACACTTAGAATAGGCAGATAAAATCTGGTTGTGAAGCATTTTGACAAAAAGCAAAAGTCAATTTGCATGATAACAGAACAAGTTGTTCTTTCTGCCTAACATGCAACACCCACCCAGTTCTCTCCTATGCAAATTGAGTGTGTATATTACTTCAGTTTGCCTTAAGAAAAAGCTGACTTGGAATTTTCTTTATGCAGAAGCTGGAAAGGGTAATGCCACAATTCCACTGTGTTTTTCATTTAGTATTACTGGTTTTGGTTTTTTTTCTGCAAAATATTATTCACATTAATCATTCATCTTGTGATTTCTTTGGAAAAAATATCTGGAGTATGGAAAGGAATTGGTAACTGTGTTGCTGAAGTGTTTTTCTAAAAGTAACAGCAGAACAAAAAAACCTTTGAGACAGAAAAAAATAAGTTCTCCTGAGTGAGTAATCTAGGAAAGTACCCTGAGGGATCTATCTTCTAATTAGAACTTCAGCTTTTTAAGAGTACAGAACTAGACGGTGTTAAATAGTGCTTAAGATTTTATATGTGGACCAAAACGAGAAATAAATTGTTTGCACTGAATTGTGAAGATTAATGCTATTTCACCAGTGTATTAAGAGACAGTGTTACAAATGTTTAGAGATCAGAATAAAAGCATTTGCATTACATGGAAAGAAAGTATTTTGAAAAATTACATTTAACACAAATATGTTTTCCAGGATCGACTGAAACATTACTTTTATTGTATGCATCATAAGATCTTGAACAGAGATACTGAGTGAAGATTTGAATGTTCAATTTTATGACTGAAATACCAGTAGATGTTTGACAAAATGGCATAGATTTCTATGCAGTAAAGCAATGTGCCTGTGTTGCATGCAATACAGTAATCCATGCAAATGCAACCAGTGAATTCTACTTTTAAAGGAAGAATTGGTATTTCGAATAGCCTTGGTCAAATTTTGTTCTTCACTTCCTAAGCTGCTGTGCATTGTTGCTAAACTGCTGCTTCTCTAGTAATGTTTTAGTTGCTGCTGAAGTGATCCATACACGCTTACACGTTCTTTTAGTTTTACAGGAAATCCAACTACTAATGTCAGCATCCTGAAATATTCAAATAGAAGCTGCTGCAGAAGTTAATAGGAGTTAATAGAACTAGCACTTAGAAAAAGTTGCACTTACAAAAAACCAGAGTCTAAAACCATTTATCTTAATGCAGTACCGGTTACTGAATCAAGACGATGCTGTGCTGAGTGAATTGTGATTGCATTAATGATTTGGGTATTTTTCAGTGTTTTCATTTTGCCTACTCTTAGCACTATTCTGTCATAGTCACTCAGAAAAAATTAAAAAGTCCTCTACATTCAGTTCTTTCATCTCAATAAACCTATTTCCTTGAGCACAGTCTCTGCTAACTATAAAAAAGAGTCAGCACTTCTTAAGCCGTCTAAGGTATCCTTCAGCCTCAGCCCAAGAGCAAGAGAGAGCCCTATGTGACACAAGCACATAACAGAGATTAATACTTAGAAACACCACCTTAGAAGCTGCTGGTGCAACAAAAAATTATATTGTACCCAGAGAAATATTACTTATGGAATAGTCATATTCATAGTCAGAGATTCAGAGTTTTGTATAGACCAAATCTTGCAGGAAACCTATGTGCATTTTCCGATGCTAATTCTTCAAGCTAAGCAATGGTTCAAGCTCACTGTAAAAATTTAGGAAAATAGAAATGAAATGCATTATCTCCACATTTATACTGAATGAGAGAAAAAAGATAAGAAAAAATGGAAAAGCAGACAAGTGATGCACTTTGCTAGTGGCATACAGGCTGTTTCCCAGCCAGAACAAAGAGAAATCATCGGGGACCTCTTTTCAGCCCATGGCTTCAATTGAGTGGAGCACCAGGAGAAAAAGGGGGAATGTGAGGCAACTACAAGTGTCTTGTGGAAAACAAACAACCAACCCACACAATCTCTCTCTGATTTCCACTGCCCCAAAAGCCCACCACAAATTCATTATGCTCAGGTATCAAATGCTTATTCCTTGCTTGGTTTTGCTATGTATCTTTCACAAGAACTTAGCTGCTTACTTATTAGCAGATTCTCAAGATCTGACAGGGGACATTACACAAATGAAAGCATCTTTGTGGAAGGTAGTAAGATGTTGGTGAAAGGAGGAAAAAAAAGTTGTTGAAAGTTAAGAATAATCAAGGGAGAACTATGATCAATGCTTAAGGGTTTATTTTCAAAAATTTGTATGATTCTTAGACATGCAGAAATATCTTCACAAATATAGTTACTGAATTTAATACAGAATGGAATTAATTAATACACTTCTAATAAATAAAATTCTTAATTTTTATTTAAAATGTTTTGTGACTCAATTATTACTGTTTGGATGGGTAGTACTAAAAACAATAAATGATGCAGACTGTAATAGAAAAAGAGTCACTTACTAGCATGGACATACTTTTCTTCCTTCATGAAAAATTATTGTTGCTCCTTCTGTTTCCACTCCTGGGAAATTCTTTGAAAAGTGCCTCTGGCTATAAATAAATAAATCTGTATACAACGAGTGAAGATCTTTTCCTTCTTTTAATTTCTAACAAGTGCTTATTCTGTATTCAGTAATATGTTTCTTGAGTAACCCCAAAAGCTTAATAAGACACAGGGAAAACAATGCAAGCATTGTATGAGAAGACCGATTCACCAATGCCTTTTAAAAATCTTGAGTAGAGAAATACCATCATTTCAGAATATGCTCGCAATTAAAACTGCAATAGCAAACAAATGAGATCTTTGATACAGCCATTCAGTAACATACACTTCATTCTTAGGCATGGATTATATTGCTTGCTATTCACAGGTTAGAATTACTGATATAATTCAAAATAACTATTAAAAGCTAAGTGCTTAATATTTATAAAAGCTTACGTGGTTATACTTCTGAAACATTTTATAAACCAAATGAGTTTCCTTCTTCTGGAAACAGAGGCGAGGAAGAAATGTTTCCAAACTTTAGCTGTTTCTTGCTTTGGACCACCCCTTAAGATAGGTTTGCCTCATATGGTTTGATCAGGCAGTTGGTCTAGAGGACTTCCTGAAGTCACTGTTAATCTTAATAATCCTATGATACTATCCTGCAATCACATATATTTGTTGACTCTTAGTAAATTCTCTGTGCCTCTCTGTTCATATTTCTCTTACAGTAAGCGCTTATAGAAATAAAAAAGAAAATTTAAAATAATGGCTTTAAGATCTTAAAACTTCATAATAAGGTGGTTGTGCAATAATAAGGTGGTTTTTGTGCAAGTAATTTTTAGCCCGAGGCAGAAGTGTCTGTTCAATTTTTTCTTCTCTTAGCATAAAGATTATTCCTCAGTGATAAAATAAAATAAGTAGTGCTGACCAGAAATAAAGATTATTCTCTGTAGCTAGCCTTCCTAGCCATGAAATATAATTTCCCTGGGTGTTTGTGTCTCAACTACTACTGTCATTTTAAATGGATGAAAACAGTTCCTGCTGTTATGATCTGTGACTACCTCCTCTTAAGATTTAGCAAAGTAAGTAGGTAGGTGAAAAGATACTGGCATTCTTAGTAGAAGCATATGATCTTTTATTTTTATGACTGTTACCCTGCATTAAGCCTACATATTTTGTGTGCTTAACTATACTATATTCAACTACAATAAATTACTCTGTACAGGGCAATAAATAAAATACTTTCTGTTCATTATTTCAGTGGTATTATGGAGTGTGCACGAAGATAAATTATCTTGCCCTTTTACAAAGTCAAATATTACTAATTCTCTGACAGGAAAATTAATTAGATTTTAAAAATTAAAATTAAATAAATTAAAATTATATTTAAAAAATCAGAGTATCTCAAGTACTGCATTTTTTTTAAAAATCCACTTTAAGTACTGGTGATACAGTATTATATAATACACACTCCATTTTTAACATTATTTTTCATTTTTAACATTATTATTTAAAGTTTTTGGCCAGCTCTATTACTGCTGTGTTCTGCTGTCAAAAGATTAGGTTGCGTCTTTACTGTAAAGCTAAATATATTCTCTAGAATATTTAACTCACATTGTATCTTTTAAATGTTCTGACACCTAGTTATCCAATACTCTGCCAATCCTATCCTCTACTCTACTCTCATTGTTAGTCTCACATTGTTGTTCCTTGTTCTTAAAATGAATTTAGATATACTACGCATAATTCACTGCAACTAAAATATACCGGTAAGAAACATCAGATTGTGCTTGTTTGTTGAAATAACTTGTTACAACTTCTTTAGATTCATGTATCTACTACTATTTGTGAACAAAAGCAGCTTTTAATTTTACATATATTTATTCTGACCATTTATTCCACTCAGACAGACAAAAAAGCCATTTCAGTACTTTGTTTTATTTCAGGTGGGTCCTCCTTCCACCTTCTCTACACCCTGATAATAGGAAATAAAACCAAAATTTGAAACCTTTTAATTTTTCATTTAATATTTTCTTCTAACAAAGATGCACAGGGAAAATCTATCACTCTTACATCAGATTGGTTCTCTGTACAGGCACAAATCTCAATATTAAACCTATTCCTACTGGGGAAAATATTAAAAATGACTGTATTTAAAATGAATACAGCTCTACAAATACATGTGCATTAAAAAATAGAAATAGTAATGTCATTAATGTTGTGCTGCTTACTTCTTTAACAGGGACTTGATATAGAACAGAACAGAACAATAGAATGCATAGCATAGCATAGCATAGCATAGAATAGAATAGCATAGCATAGCATAGCATAGCATAGCATAGCATAGCATAGCATAGAATAGAATAGAATAGAATAGAATAGAATAGAATAGAATAGAATAGAATAGAATAGAATAGAATAGAATAGTTTGGGTTGGAAGAGACCTTTAAAGTTCATCTAGTCCAACTCCCCTGCAAGGACCAGAGACATCTTCAACTAGATATATTCTCCTCAACTGACATGGTAGAATAGTTGACTCATCTACTCATCACAAGTACCTAAAGCCTCTCTTGGAAAGAGATCCTTCCCACCCATTCCTCTGCTGACCCTCGAATATACTGACAGGTAACCAGTGGGAATGATGCCGATCAAAAAGATGAGATCAGTGTTAAATAGTCACCGTAAGAAGAATGAGAACTGGGGACTAGGATCTTTACTGTAGGACTGAGGGAAATTTTACGTGCTTTTTCTTAGTCACAACTCTGTTGGGGGAATTTCCAAATCAGATCATGAGGGAAGGAATAGTGGGGAATGCCAGCAGGAGAACAGCAAGTTTCCCTATCCACTGCTTCAAACATTTCAATGACCGGTTCATCAAAGTATCCTCAAAGCCATCACTGCAAACACAGTGGGAAGGTATCTCTCAGCCTAAAGACTACGTGGCTGAGAAGCAAATCTCCTCAGGTTTTGCAGCTCTCTGGGAGCTTTGAGGACTTTAAGGTTTGATTCTGCAGCTGAGACTGGTCACAGGTCAAGAAAATGAAAATGATGGAGCCACCAACTCCAGAAAATTCAATGATGATGTGTGACCTATGTTAAGATTATTGCTCAAACACTTCTGTCCCTGAGTCAACCATACACATATGCTGCAAAGTGGCTTTCTGTTAAAAAACAGATTATGTTTCAATCGCAGCATATCAAAATTAATGTTTCCAAAAACATTTCACTCAATAAATCAGCAGCTTTTGACAGAACTTGGGTCAGAAAATTTCTGAACATTTCTTTATGAAGAAAACATGCTTTTGACAGAACTTGGGTCAGAAAATTTCTGAACATTTCTCTTCTTTATGAAGAAAACACATAAAAAAAAAAAAAGAAAGAAAGAAAAAACCAACCTGCTTGCATGCCATTAAATTAGGCATAGTACTGATTTTTTAAAAGTGTGTCTGCTTCATAAAACTTAGTGTTAACCATCTATTCAAAATCAATATAAATATGATCTACTTTAAATATGTTCTGAAGAAAAGTAAAAGTTGCAATTTATTATTGAAATATATTGCATGTCAGCGCAAGCAGTTCCTAAGCATTTGTACATGGTCCCAGAGACCAGCAGCAAATAACAGAAAAAATCAGTTCTGATTACTCCTGGATATAATTCCACTTAAAATAAACAACATGGACATCTAACGTCTGGAAATAGGTGGCATGATGGTACATGAAGAAACTCCAGAAAAAGTTTATCTGCCATCATGTTTCGTAAGGACACAATATTGCAATTCTTGCATGACAGGTTTTGCATGGGCAGGTAATAAGACTGTTGTGATATGTCACAGAAATACCGAAACAGTATGCTAAATTAAAAGTTTGCTCTTAAAATACAGAAATATTTTGACATTCTGGGGGGAGAAAAATCTTATTTCTGGAGGAGCCTTCCTAGAAGCTGTACCCTGAGTTCATTATGATACTGCATCTGCAGAGTCCCCACGGGAAAGTGTTGTTTACACAGGAGGTCTCCTGCTGACTGACAGATCCTCTCTCAAACTTATTTTAGGATATTACTTTGGTTATTAACTTTGAGCATAACTGCTTGTAAGTATATTCTATTAGAAAAAAAAATATGAATACTGGTAGGATTCATGAATGCCGTGAGACTAAGAGTTCAATTTCTTGACTGGTTGTGGGCCCACTAATGGAGCAGTGAATAACTGAGTATATAGCAAACATCTTCTCCAGAAAGTGCTCCTAGTTTTCTCTCCTTCTTTCTGTGCTTCTTATTTATGTTTTCCTGAAATGTCTCACGATCACTTTTTTTTTCTTATGGCCTAGATTTACCAAGGTTGTCAGAGACCTTCAAATTAAATCTCCCTTTGTCATACTTCTTATTTTCTTTAGAAATTAATTTCTGGGAGTACTGGCTTGAATATCACCCCATTACAGTATTTAGTATGTACAACTGTGGTCTTCTGAAGATATTAAGATTAAAACTTCATGAGCATTACATATCACTTCGCAAAAAAAAGCTCCTCCTCTATTTTAGAGTAATTTCTTTCTCTTTGTAACTATGCTTATCTAAGAGGAAGGACACCCCAATTTTAAAAGACTTCTTAGAAGATGAAAAATATCTGATTGAACCTTCCCTGTGGAAAAAAAACAGAGATAGAGAGGAATCATGCAGGGAAAAGCATACAAAAATGCTTTGCCAACTGAAAAAAAAAAAATCACATACAAAAGTTAATGTGTCAATATTTTTCATTATGCACATACACTAAAGCAGTTTATGAAGTAGGATAAGTTGGCAAAAAAATCTGCTGAAATCAATAAAGGTATTACTGCACATAAATAACTGACACTATATACTGTGTAAGGTGCGTGGTAGAACATCTGTATATAAAACAATGCACTGTGAGTTGTTTTGGCTTGAAAATAATTTGCAAGTATACACAGTTTTCAAAAGATTCAACAGACAATTACTGACAGATGGTATGGTATACTTCAAGAAAAGTGCTTTTTGCTAATAATGGCACTTAGAATGTGACTAGGCAGGAAGGTGGAGATCAGAATGTACTTTGAAATATTAAGGACAAATTACGTGTCTGGGCAGCAGTGTCCCAAGTCCAACCAGGATTAGTATTTCTTATATATATGTAACAAATGATAGGACAGGAGCAAATGGCCTCAAGTTGCACCAGCAGAGGTTTAGATTGGATATTAGGAAAAACTTCATCAAAAGAGTTGCCAAGCATTGCAACAGGCCACCCAGGGAAGTGTTTGAGTGACCATCCCTGGAGGTATTTAAAAGACGTGTAGATGTGGCACTTAGGGTCCACTTAGTGGTGGACTTGGCAGTGTTAGGTTTATGGTTGCACTTGATGATCCTAAATGTCTTTTCCAACCTAAACAATTCTATGATTGTATGATTCTATATCGAGCAGCTTTGTGTTTGGGTAGCATCTCTAGTATAAAATGCTCTTTGCTAACAAGAAGATATTATGGTTCAGGGATTATTACCTTTCTCAAGAACTAAATTGCCTACTTATTATAGTTAGATGCACATTTTTTCAGAATCAATGTTCCAAGAAAAATGTTCAAATGTTAGTTGTAGAGACAATGAGTACGCACGTTACCTAAAAAGATAGTGCTGACAAAACATAGAAAATTCTCCATCTTCCCAATTTACTTCAATAATTTTTTTCATGGAAAAATGTGAAGAAAAGTCTTCTTTGAGCATACAATATTATGACAATGCAGGGCAGCATTGTCTCTTTGTAAGAGTAAATTCAAAGGAAAGCTAAGGTCTTTTCTGACAAGTTTAGATGCTTAAATTATAATTGATTTTTTTCCTTAATCTTTAGCATAACATCAAAGCATTTGTCTGTATAGATCTTCAAATATCATCTGACAAAGAGAAAAGCAAATTAGTTCACCAGTTTTAAGAGCAAGCTAGGTGCATGAACGGTGGCATGCAACATTTAAATGCCTAATACCATTAGACCAATGCGCTTCATAGTCATTCTAGTCACAAATGTACACAGCTTCACGTGCAAACTTGTGCCAACTTCTGAAACTTATATCCATTCTTAAAGCTTGTATTTATTGTAGAGTTACCAAGAATTTTTAAAAATTTAAATTACATGACTTAATTTTCAAAGCCGAGTTCCTTTATAAAACACCTGCAACATTGTGAAAGCATTATGCTGGAGAAAGCACAAAAGATTAAAAAAAAAAAAAAAGAAGGAAGAAGAAAAAAGATGAAGAAAAATCAGGAAAATATTTTCATCTCTTTTTTTGTAAAATATTTTTTAGTTAACCCATATATAATGGCAATGACTGAAACAAGTTCTGCAAATGTCATCTAAGAAGAAAGTGAAAAATTCTTCAGTGACCATTTCATGCTTTGGAGTTTTTTACTTGAAGACAAATGGTAAAGTTTCATCAAATAACATCACTGTCCTCTGCACAGCTCTAGTTTATTGTCAAATGAGAAGTGATCTGATAGTAAGGAAAATTTCCATATGTCTTACACTTCTGGTTTACAAACAGCTTAGAAGTAACATCAGACAATTTACCAAAGCTTCAGCGAAAGAAGAAAGACAGATATACTTAGCAACTGGCTTTTTGCCTGGTCTATATTTGAAACATTGTCCAGGTATTCTTTTTTTTGGGGGAGCGTACAGCTTTGACATTACAACTACTCTCTTTGCTCCCATTTGCTAAATATTTGTCTCTGGTTTCATAGTCATTCACCACCTATTCCATCACTACTGTGTCCTTTATACTATCTATTGTCTCCCGTTATCTCCATCAATACTTTCTCTTAAAGTGCCAAAGGAGTGCCCTTGTACTCATCACCTAGTGATGCTCTCACAGGATCCTGAAGCCTTCAGTACTGACTTTTTTCCCTACACTTACATGTTGAGTTTGTTCTACACATAGAGAGCAAATTCTGGAGGCAAAAGTCATGTTCTTGCTATAAAAATCACTAATGAAATAACAAAAAAAGAAAATAGTTTAGCAAAAAAGAGTTAGTTCTGAACTTAAAAAAAAATTACAAGTGCAGGCACTTAGCTTTAATGGTGTAAGTAATCTTCAAGTTCAGCGGCATCACCTGTATTTAGGTGGTGCACAACTCATGCACAACCATTTTTTGAGAATGCAGGCCTAGAAAAAAGATGAACAATTGTGACTTTAACTAAAAAAAAAAGTACTTTAAAAGTGAAAGTATTGGTATATATGTTTTGGGGGTATGCTATCCCCCTGGTTGAGGTCGCACAGGGCTGACAGAGCTAGGGTACAGACAGCAGATGGATCTCTACTGGGCTGCTGATGGATGCCCGCCTCCTCCAGCACAAAGGACACACGTGGGAAGTCCCACCTGCCAACATAGGTACTGTAACGCCTACAGGGAACCATCCTGATTTACTAAATAAGTTTTATCCAACCTACAGGATGTGCAAAATTGAACTAAATTTACCAGAACTAGTCATTTATGAAAATTAACAAATTGAAATATATTTGGAATTTGGAGCTCCAGACTGAGCTGTATCACCACATCAGATGGCAAAAATCACATCATAGGGAACCTGTTCAGTGAATGGAAAACAGTCTGTTTTTTCAGTCTCTGAAGAAAGCTTTGACAGACTGGTTTTAAAATGTTCCTGGAAAATTTTGCCATGGCATTCAACCTTCCAGTGATGTTTCAGCAAAGCTGACTATATTTCTGATAAATTAGTCAGTGAGATGTAAAGTAGCAGCAAAAATAATTTATAAACATAAAGTAGCTTTCACCTTTCCTGTATAGATCGGTGTCTTTCCCTAATTCAAGGTGTGCCAAAAAATTACAAAGCTCTTTGCATATTTATCTACATATGGAGAAAACTTCAAAGCAGAATCACAAGTTTAGAAATTATTGGCAGGACACATCTGTTGCACCATCTGCACAAAAATTGAAGAAATAAACCCACCCTGCTGGAGCAGAGCATTTTTTTCTTTTTGTTTTAAGCCTTGTAAATCACTTAAATCTTAGTCAGTGCTGATTATAGCTCACCATAGAAGAATGTAATTTAATCTCAATTGTTAAAATCGTATTTTAATGAAACAGTGAAGAGGCAGTTGGATCAGACTATAGTAGTACTGACGTGAGAACATTTTCTGACAATAGATTCTATCAAAGATAAACCACAATGTAATAGCTAGAAGCAGAAACTAAACAAGGAATAAAGAAGTAGATTACAGCAGTATACCTATGGCCTGGATCTTCTTTCTGGATTTTCATCTGTAGCCTCCCTGTAGAAATTTTTAAAGTATCAGGAAAAAATGAATGTCCTCAAACTCAGTAAATAGGCAATATTGCTAAACTGATAATTAAAAACTAACAAACATCTCTGAGTTTGTATGGTATTTCTGCAGTTGATGATAGATGTGAAAGAAAATAGATAAAGTTTTGGTTATCAAATTGAATGTCAAAAGAACTCCTGGTCATAAGTGCCTGGCAGCTCTCACATCCAGTTTATAACTGGATTAGTATTAAACTGTTCAGCTAGGAAACACAGGAGACAGCAACAGATCATTCAAATGTGCAGACCACTGTGTTGCCATAGCCACCATCAGGTTTCAGATAAACCTGTATCTTTCTTTGATTTTTTTTTTTTTTTCAAAAAAAACCCCTCCAAGTTTTAGGCATTGCTGCCCATCTACTGAAGCAGTCATACTAAATCACGTAAAGAAATGTGGCTCCTGAGGAAGAGCCACTAAGCAGTATTTTTCATTTTTGGTGGCTTCTCTGTCTGTTTATAAAAGCAAATGTATTTCTAGATCCAGCTTCAGCATCTGATCTTGTCAGTAGTTTTTACATCAGACCTGCTTTTGAGCTAGAAGCCATAAGCTAGCAGCCACCAGTTCCTAAAAAGATGGCAAAATACTGCTGACAGTGATGAAGTCACAAGAATCTTCAGCAATACAGTAAGATTGCTAATGAAGGACTGATGCTGAACAGCACTGGTTAATGTTATGATTAAGAAATTAATGTAAGCAGCAGGAAAATTAATATTTATCTCTAGAATATTGCCTGTTCGTGGAAAGAAATCTCACAGTGGAAAGTTGTGAGGTAATGAACATTTGAATTGCAAAAGAGAAATTGTATGTCTTACATTTCGTTTAGCAAGTCCAAGTAATAGATACAATAAAATGAGCTGATAATCCCTCTAAATTCACAAAGGGAGCCTTAATTTTGATGTTGTGTTGTTGTTTTTTTTTCCCAATAATGATGGCGTGCTAAGGAGTTAAAGAGCAAGTAGTATGATCTTAGACTAAAAATGTAGGAAAAGGACAATGAGCAGAGCAGGATTTAATTGGTCAGTTTTCATCCTAGCAAAACAAAGAATACTCTTTCCTTCCCTTCATGAACAGGGAGAAGTATCTCAGCACTCCATAGGAAGCCCAATGTTCTTTGACTTTTTTTATACTGGTATACAACAGAGACAATTTCTGGATGACAGTTAATATTAAACAGAATCACAGAATTACAAGCCAGAAGCTGAAGACTGTGATTCAAATATTTCCTTGTTTGCAAAACTTGGATACAGACCTATCATTAATCTCACAAAGCAGCTCTTTATGTGCTAAGATACGTCAGAAATGAAGCAGTACTGCCAACAGGTACACAAAAAGGAAGGACTTATCTGAGCATTTTTAATAGTTGGAACTGCCCTACAAATAAAGAATGGATTCCATTGCCTCCCCGTCATGTAGAGAGTTGTCTGAGGTGACAGCAACATATTCCAGTGTTAAATTGTTTTCATGGCAAAGATCTTTTACTAATACCCAAACAGAACTTCCCCTTAAAAAAATTTGTGCTTATTGCCTCCTGTCCAGCCACTGTTCAGACGAAGATAGTACATGCATCTTGTCTGCAACTATCTTACATGCACAAAGGCGTTGAAGGCATAGAAAACTACATTTTTTGGCTAGTCAAACATTGAAATAATTTTTGAGTACTTAGTTTATATATACTACATATTATATATACTGCAAGAATCGCATTATTTATTACTCTTAAGTGTTGACATATATGGTAAAGTTTATTTATTGCTCTTAAGAGCTGACATACACAGTAAAGCCAAAGATGAGCTGATCACTTTGCAGATTGATGGGGAGTAGCGGTCATAATACTTGCAGCATTATGACTGGTAATGACTGGATAAAGCAGAAGTGCCAAGCATTTCAGGATATAAATGGCTTTATTCTTGCAGATATATTACAAAACCTGTCTTTACACACAGGAGAAAATAAAGATGTGTGCAGTGGGACCCTTATCATAGAGTCTGTCCTGAAGTGGCCATGCGAGGACCATGAACAGGAGCACTGCTAAGGCAAAAGCAGGTTACCTTGACTTGCAACACGAATGCATGTGCTGCTGACACATTTTGGTAAATTACTAATGTATGATTTTTTTCTTCTGTGATGTGATTTCTATTGTATCGCTAGAAATAAAAACAAAGAAATTAACATGTGTGCTGTTTGAGACCTGAAGTAATGTCTGTTTGCACTTCCAGTTGTTTTGCAGGGTAAGTAAAAAAAATCTGCAACTTTTTGTTACTCTGAAAATAAATAAGTGAATGGACTAAATCCATTCATTCACAACAAAAGTGAAAATTATAGTTATTTTATCAATGCTTATTTTTGAGATTATGATATTTTGCATATGCTATTTGCAGTGCTGTTTTGGTAACTGCTAAATGCAAGTTTCAGCTCTGTAGAATTACACGTATTTTTTCATTTAAACCACTAGATGTCTCTAGCTCCATTCATGATAAAGGCAAATGAAGAGCATACAAAACGCACTACATTCGCATTTGAAAATCTGCTTGGAAACAGGCAAGCTGTAAAAGCAGAATCCCACAAGTTTCTTGATATGACTCCAACAGAAAGTTAATGTTCCATATGAAAGATGCAACCCTGGCGTTTTAAAACAGAAAAGGAAATTTAAAATATTCTGGCTGAAGTATAATTCTTAGTTGTCAGTAAGAGAGTTAGAACGAGTATGTGCTGCGTGTCTTAAAATTTTAAAGAAATAACATTTATCTTAGGTAGACAACTTATTGAGGAAGTAAGGCAAACACAAAAGAAACTCACAAAACTCTGTAGCTCTTTTTCATAAGAAAGATGAAGAAACGGATTCCTCAATCAGTTTTATAGAGCCTTTAAAAGCAATTTTTACATTTTTTAAAAATCAACCTTTTTTTTTATGAACTGTTGCTTTCCATGTTTTCACATTAATAATAAAAAGCAGTTGGTATAGTTACATAAGATGATGGGTGCAGAAATATCACTGGAAGAGTCTAAATCATCATATAAAGAGAAAAAGAATGAGATTACAGAGTGCTAGTACCAGCGTTTCGATACCGCATTCTAAACACAACATCATGCCATGAAAAAGATACAACTGCACTGCAGCTGGAATTACTTGATCGTAAACTACCTCTAGAGGTTGAATGATGTGAGTTTCATGGTAGGCAGAGGAAGGAAGATCTCTTGAATTATGAAATAAATTTTGAAAAGGACAGCTGAATGTCACAGAGATAAGTCTTGCCTACTGTGAAGTGAAGGACAAAGCAATAGGGTGAACTACAGGGCTGTTTTTAAGAAAACACTTCTGTATCTTTGTGCTAGTGGTCAAAGTTTTAAGCTCTGCGGAGAGAGTTACTAAAATGCAGGCATGGAAAGGAACTGACTGTATTTTCAAATACGATTTCTAAGAGAGGCACCAGAGGTGGGGACCCGTGGAGGTTATCTGGGGAGAAAAAGGTCATATAGACAAAATGTTCTGAGAATCATCAGGTGAACAGGATGGGTCAGAGCTCTGGAAACTAATCCAGGAAAGACTCTTCAGAGAAGGCACAAGGCCTACTGGGCTGAAGGTGACTGACTGCCCAAGCAGAGAAATTGCACTGATTTGGAAGTTTGGTGATGAACATACCAGTGGAGTTGGGATAGACACTAAGTACCAGAATAGAAAGGGGAGTTCGGTGTGGAGTCAGAGAAGAGAAACTCCAAGCAAGCAGTTACTAAAACACAGAGGGCACAGAAATGGCTGGAAAGGGAAAAGCATCAAGAACAATATTGAAGGCAGATACAGTGAAAGCAGTATCATAGAAGCCTTCAGCAAACGCAGTTTGTCCTGTCGCCCTGCCCTGTATTCATCCCAAACCTTACTACAAGAATTGTTTTGCTAGCACATGTGATGGAAATGTATATCTAATCCCCAAATTTAGAAAGGAAATATCATGCAGTATCCAGTTATGCTAAAGCATAACATAACCAAAAAAAAAAAGACAGCAACTGTCAATCAAATGAAAATGACAGAATCACATCTCAAACTTTGCTCATCCTGGTGGGCACTTTCCAGACATTATAAGGATATCAAAATACTGTATGTCTGGGCTTGCTGGAAACTTGTTGCTCTCTGAAGCCCACTGAACATCTCATTTGTTATCAAAATTTTCTGAAGCATCTTGGTTTAAGGATTGAATTTCTTCAGGGTACACGAGTGTTCCACATAACACATGTAAATTTATTCAAGAACGCCACCACTTCAAACATAAAAATGAAAACAAGAGCCCAGAACACGCAATAGCTTTCAAGTTAATTTATCACTATTTTGGGGTACCGGCAGCCAGTCTACACTCAAAGAGGCAGATCTTGCCTCACACACAGAGGCCAGTTCCTTGCAGCTTAAGATAATAAAAACAGTTTCATGAATGGAGCAGCTCCTGGCATTTACTCCTTTCCCTTTCTGTCAAGAGAGGTTTTGAACATCTCACCAAAGTAATAATGGACACATGTCTACCAAAACTCAAAACTTATTAGAAGTGAGTCTTAAAAAAAAAAAAGCTCTGGCAGTAAACTGCCATATTGAAATGAGCTTTTTTTTTAAAAAAAAAAAAAAGAAAAGAAAAAAGATAATACAGATTTAAACATCTACACCAAAATACTCCATTAAAAAATTAAAGGATTTTATTGCCGTTATGAAGTACAAGAATAACACAAAGGCAATAAAATTGCACATACAAGTGGAACTTTAAATCTAGTAGAGATGCATACAGAAATCTTATATTTAACACTAAAATTCAAAAATATTCCATACAAATTCCTTAAATTATTAAATATACAAAGAAATTCAACAACTGGAGTTTAGAGAGCACAGTGAGAAACTGTAATCATAGGCAAAATTTGTCCTCATATTCTGTCAAAAAATTATCTGGGCTAATCAGTTTCTAATCTCACCTGATAAAATTGGTCTGTCATAAAATAAAAATCTGATAGTTTGTAATAATAAAACATATTATTGCAGGTTTTCTCTCCAGGCTGTAACATTGAAACAGACAAAGTTATAGAACTTTAAAAAGGAACTGCACATAAGCAGCAACTTTCACAGCTTATACATTTCCCTCATCCAGTAATCCTATCAGTAATCCTCATGAAAATCTCAAAAAGGAGGCCTATAGAGGGTGAAAGCAAGGACAGGTAGCCTGGGAGGAATACAGAGAAATTGTCCAAGCAGCCAGGGACTGGGTAAGGAAGGCTAAAGCCCTGATAGAATTAAATCTGTCCAGGGATGTCAAAGGCAACAAGAAAAGCTCCTTTAGGTATGTTAGGGATAAAAGGAAAAACAGGGAAAATGTGAGCCCCCTCCAGAAGGAAATGGGAGACCTGGTTACTTGGGACATGGGGAACATTGAGATACTCAATTTTTTTGCCTCAGTCTTCACTACAAGTGATCTAGTCACATCACCCAAGCAGCAGAAGGCAAAGGCAGGGACTGGGAGAATGAAGAACCACCCGCTGTAGGAGAGACCATCTAAAGAATCTGCAGGTGCACAAGTCCATGGAAACCAATGAGATGCATCCGCAAGTCCTAAAGGAACTGGGGAATGAAGTTCCCAAGCCACTATCCCTCACATTTAAGAAGTTGTGGCAGTCTGGTGAGGTTCCCACTGACTGGAAAAGGGGAAACATGACACCCATTTTTAAAAAGGGGAACAAGGAAGATCTGGGGAACTACAGGCTGGTCAGTCTCACCTCTGTGCTGGCAAGATCATGGAGCAGATCCTCCTGGAAACTATGCTAAGGCACATGGAAAATAAGGAGGTGATTGGTGACAGCCGACATGGCTTCACTATGGGCAAATCATGCCTAGCAGATTTCATGGCCTTCCACGACGGAGTTACAGCATTGGTGGACAAGGGATGACCAACGGACATCTTCTACCTGGTCTTGTGCAAAGTATTTGACACTGTCCCACACAACGTCCTTCTCTCAGAACTGCAGAGACATGGATCTGACAGATGGACCACTCAGTGGATAAGGAATTGGCTGGATGGCTGCATTCAAAGAGTTGCAGTCAATGTCTCAGTGCCCAAGTGGAGACTAGTGATGAGTGGTATTGCTCAAGGGCTGGTATTGGGACTGGCCCTATTTAATATCTTTGTCAGTGACATGGACAGTGGGATAGAGTGCACCCTCAGCAAGTTCGCAGACAGCACCAAGCTGTGTGGTGTGGTCGACATGCTGGAGGGGAGGGATGCCATCCAGAGAGACCTTGACAGGCTGGAGAGGTGGGCCCGTGCCAACCTCATGAAGTTCAACCAGGCCAAGTGCAAGGTCTTGCACATGGGTCGGGGCAATCCCAAGCACAAATACAGGCTGAGTGGAGAATGGATTGCAAGCAGCCCTGAGGAGAAGGGCCTGAGGATACTGGTGGATAAGAAGCTCCACATGAGCCAGCAATGGGTGCTTGCAGCCCAGAAAGCCTATCGCATTCTGGGCTGCATCAAAAGAAGCGTGGCCAGCAGGATGAGGGAGGTGATTCTCCCCCTCTGCTCTGCTCTCATGAGACCTTGCCTGGAGTACTGCATCCAGCTCTAGAGCACTGCATCCAGCTCTGGAGCCCCCAGTATAAGAAGGACATGGACCTGTTGGAGTGAACTCAAAGGAGGGCCGTGAAGATGATCAGAGGCCTGGAGAACCTCTCCTATGAAGACAGGCTGAGACAGCTGGAGCTGTTCAGCCTGGAGAAGACAAGGCTCTGGGAAGACCTTATTGTAGCCTTTCAAAACTTAAAGGGGGCTTATAAAAACAATGGGGAGAAACTCTTCAGCAGGGCCTGTTGTGATAGGACAAGGGGTAATGGTTTTAAAATAGAAGGAGATAGACTTAGACTAAATACAAGGAAAACATTTTTTACAATGAGGGCAGTAAAACACTGGAACATGTTGCCCAGAAAAACTGTAGATGCTCCATCCCTGGAAACATTCAAGGCCAGGCTGGATGAGGCTCTGAGCAACCTGATCTAGTTGGAGATGTCCCTGCTTCTTGCAGGCAGGTCGGACTAGATAACCTTTAAAGGTCCCTCCCAATCCAAACTGTTCTATGATTCTATGAGACCCCCATATGGAATATTGCATCCAACTCTGGGGTGTCTAGTGCGAGAAATTCATGGACTTGTTAGAGCAGGTCCATTTTGTGGAGGGCCACAAAAATGATCAGAGGGCTGAAACACCGCTCCCATGAAGAAAGGCTGAGAGACTTGGTGTTGCTCAGTCTGGAGAAGAGAGAGCTCTGGGGAGACCTTACTGTAGCCTTTCAGTATATTAAAGGGGCTTAAAGCAAAGAAGAGGAAGACATCTACAAAGGCCTGTGGTGCCAGGACAAGGGGCAACAGCTTTACACTGAAAGGTTTAGGTTGGACATAAGGAAGATGAAAGAAGGTGATTAGTCACTAGAACAGGTTGCACAGAGAAGCTGTGGATGTCCCATGCCTGCAAGCATTTGAGGCCAGGTTGGATGGGGCTTTGATCAACCTGACCTGCTGAAAGATGTCCCTGCCCATGGTAGGGAGCTTGGACTAGATGATCTTTAAAGGTCCCTTCCAACTCAAACCATTATATAATTCTATGATTCTAATTACCCCAGAGTGCTCCTGCAAATCAGCAACACATCACTGCCACACTTAGGAGAAAAAAGCAGCTAGATGTCAGCAATTATGCAATATTCTAACATCCTTCTAGAAAACGCTATTACCTTTAGATTTATAATAGAAAAAAACCTGAAAACTCTTCTATCCCTACCCTAATAAAAAGTTGTTCTATTTAAGTAGAAACACCTTTTACAGTGAAGTGAGATTTGTTGATAGATATCTAATGCCTGGAAACACATACTCTGTTGAGAAAATCATGCTACATTTCCACTCTTAAAATGCAAATAAACACAAAGAGCTTGATTAAGGTCAAGCACTCCATGCTATTTCCCTCCTGATATTGTAAGTGTTCAGATCACTAGGTTGACTAGGTTTCACCTGAAATTTTAATAAGATGTATTTAAGATGTCTTCTGCCATTGTCTCCTGGGAATACATAATTCAAAATGCTGAAATACTAACTACTTTATCATTTGTCATGCTTTTCTTATACTCTAGATATTTGCTGCATAACACATAATTATGTTCTCATGAGAAAGGAAATAGATGCACAGCAAGTGCCTGCACACAATATCCAAGGAAACAAAAACAGAACTAATAATATATCATTTAAATTCAATTGATAATGAATATATTTACTAATGAGCAACAAGCTTCTAGTTAATAAGCTCTTCTTACATATCATAGTACAAATGGCACAGCACATTAATAACCTGTCAAGCTCAGGTTATTAATTAATTAATTCCTCATTTGACGGCTGTAGATTAAATAAGTTTTGCATTATATATATGCTCTAATCTAAAGATTTAAGTAAAATTCTTCTTTATTTCAGCTAAGGCTTTAACTGAGGTTAGGTGTCATCCTCTAGCTTTGACTGCAAACTAATTTACTTCAGAAACCAAAACAACAGAGTTCTTTGACACTAATGGTATTGCTATGGTCTGCAAATGGAACTAACAAGTGACAAGTGAGGCAGAAAAAGGGCCAAAAACAATATAGCAAAGTTTCAATTTAAAAAGTCCACTGAGATTAAACAGGAAGGGGCAATAGGGTTTCACTCTGTGGTGAAATAATTCATTCCTTGGGATTTGAAGTCCAGCCAACTGTTTCTGTTTATCTTGAGATATCCTCAGGAAAGAGTTTTTCCTAATTTCCATTACAATGAGTTTTCAAGGAATGGGTGAAGATAAATTCTTTGCACTGAAATCTGTGATTAAATTCCAAGTCTTACTTTTCTGTGCAGTAAACACTGACTAAGCTACTCAGACAAAACTTAAAGTCAATCATGTTGTACTGCTTATCTGCTCTTACGTACCAAAACCTACAGACCTTGGACATTTGAAAACTGCTATCTTAGAGTGTACTTCCAACAGGATTGCTTATGGATAAGAATATAGGGTGAGGCTAAGTCTGGACATATTCATAATGCTTCGGATATCCCTTACTACAGTTACAAGAGTTTTAGGGGAGGGATTAATCATAAAGCAACTGGTTGCTGTTCTCCCTTTTCTTCCTCGCAGTACACGTCAGTGCCTGAAGTGTCTTCACTTTACTTCTGCTTTTTAGAGGAATGCACTTGGACAAGTGGAAATCAAATGAAGACGTGTCACTGTTGTTATACTGAGCTGTTCTCTGAAATGCATGAAGAAGTATGCTGAAAAAAGTAGGGAAATAAATGTTGTCTTTCAGTCATGGTGACAGTACTTACTTACACAAGTAATAAACAGAAAATGTCAAAGGGAAATGCATCCATGTGCCTTCAGGCAGCTGGCTAAGGAGTCCATACATTAGATTGTATGTCTTCTCCCTCACTAGATTGTAATATACATCATCACCATTTTTCACACTTAGAGGACACAATCACATAGAAAATGATACTACTTCAGTCTGAGACTTTCCCAGACAATTAACATTATCATTTATGACAAAATCAGTACATCTATAGCATTATGAATTTAATTTTGCCAAAGCATGCATGCCTAAAGCATATCTGCAGATGAGGCCTATAAACAACAGATTTTTGAATCTTTATTATCTGAAGATGTAGAAAACTGAGAGACTTGGGTTAACAAATTTCCAAATCCAGGCAACAAGACCAATGGTCAACATCCCTAATACCAACAGGAAGAATAATGTTTAAGTCAATCACTAAGCCACCTGATACCTGTGTGACCCACACAGCTATGAGAGTACAGTGTTGACTTGTCCCACTTTTTCATTACATTTGCCTGTAAAAAGCAGCAGAGCCAGAAGTCTGTGTACCAGAGACACTTGTTGAGACAAACGAAGGATACTCACATCCTATCAATTTTTGGGGCCCTAAATTACACACCAGGGCTCCTTTTGCCTGAATATGAAATGGAAAAGATTTTGCAATTTATTTTGTAGACCTTCATGGACCACTGTGCCAAACAACTCTTCTTAGCCTTTAAAATGGGCAGATGATAACAAGATATTCCAGTAATTAAGCTAGTTTCAGTGCAAGTGAGATGTTCTTTTGCTTTTTTCCTACTAGTGCAGTTACTAAAGGGCTGTAGAGCTTATTAGGATTTAAGGCAAAGCAGCATCTGTCAGAAGTCAGTTGTTACATCAGTTGTGCCCCTAAATAAAGCTGTAAGATGTCACTAAATGTGACTTGTGATAACATGTATTTTGGATGCAATTTGCAACACATACTTCTTTTTGAGACAAAATTCAGTTTAAAAATGCCAGCTTATCCAGATATTCTAAGCTAAGGATTTGCGTTTTCCCACTTCTATTTTTCTGCTGCTTTTACAATAATCGAGTACGGAAGGAAAAAGTAGAGTGTAGACATAATAAGAATAGTATTAATTAACTTATCAGCTGAAGACAGAACTATTATTACAGGCTTTGAACCAATTCAAATATTCTTCCTAACCAAGATGTCAACTTAGTATTTCTAGTGTAAGATATGAGTCTATTACTTGAGTTTGAGAAGTGTTAATTGTTCTTCCAAGAACTGCACCCATTTACTGAAGCTGGTTTCTCTCCTAGGTAAGAGCCATCAGTCACCATAGTCTTGCTCCGAGTTTGACCGTGGTGGTTCAGGGTAGAAAGAACCATATTAGTGCAGATATCCAGGGTTCTGAACTCTAACCCAGCTCAGAGAAACCCATGCTAAAATGGAGTGTTCATCTGACATTGATGGCAGCCAATTTAACAGCCATGTGCCCTACAAATCCAGCTCCTTCACATACAACACAACAGGGAGCAGTTAAAATCCTGCTGGGGGCCTAAGTGCATGATCTACAAACCTTCTCAATGTGCCAGCATCAGAAAGAAATACCATAGGCAAAATTGATTTTGAAGGGCATTTGCCATGGTTATAAAGTGGCATACAGACGAACCTTCCCTCAATGCCAGCTGGCCATGAACTGCTGTGCTTGATACCACAGCAGAGAGAAGTGCTCATCCCAGTGGAGCTGAAATTGTATTACTATGTAACAGCACAAGGGGACAGGAAAATCCATAGGACCCAAACCTGTCAGAAGCACCTTTTCTGTCTAGAAGCCTCTGGAGTAGGGCACTGCAAAAACCCCACTGAAGCTATCGGACCTTGTGAAGTAGGTCAGTGTCAATACAGGTGTTGTGCAAGAAACAGGGAAATGCACATACCTGAATTTAAGTCCCCCTCTCAACAACTTCTTAATATAAAAGGGAAAAATACTAGCTTGAGCCTGTGTTTTCTAGGGAAGCACATTTCAGCACAAAGCCAAAGATATATTCTTCTTCCAATTTTCAGTTCATATAGCCTATCCATTTAAATAGATAATATTTTTTTTTTCCTTTAAGATGACATTAGTTTATCAAGAGAAATGGCAACTTAATCATAAAAGATTTATACACATAAAAAGATCAGGCTAACTCTGACTGTATACATCATTCCTAACAAATTATTAGCATTCAGTCATTTAAGTTTTTACCACTTCCAGAAAAATACACTAGACATAAGAGAGTTGACTAAAAAAAATTTTAAAAGGGTTTTATTGCAAACATCTTGAAACTCTGACTTTTTTTCAAAGACTTATAAACTGAATTACCATACCAGAAAAAAAAAATATTGACTAACTTCTCATTTTAAAGCAGTACACAGTAGGTAAAGAAGACAATAGGGCTTATTCAAGAAAGTAAAATATTAACACAAAGAGACTTTGAGAAATCTAGCAGGATGATGAGTCAGAAGGCTGTGATGTCTGACTGCACACTGCATGATGGTTCAGCTCAGAGGAATAAATTAATTTCTATTAAAATTCTCGACCTACAGGAAAGGCCCTTTGGAAATATATACAGTTTGAAATATATACATAAGCATATAAATTTACATTTGCATGGCATAAATAAAACAATTTAAAGTTAAAAAATAAGTCTAAACATGAATCTCTGAGATAGTCAGGATGAAAATTAAAAAAATAAGTCTAAACATGAATCTGTGAGATAGTCAGGATGAAAAAAGACCAAATAAAAATATTTTTCAAGATTTCAAGAAAAGGGCATATATGTGCTTATGCCATAATTTTGAAGGATTACACATTTAAACAAGGTGTGGGAACCAGCTTTGTGTAAGTCACCAGGGCATGAAAGTGTTTCATTTTTTCTTAGATACATTAGGCAGTATATGTATAATTTAGTTAAGGTCAGCACGGGTCCAGGGATGAGGCATCCACAGCTTCTCTTGGCAACCTGTTCCAATGCCTCACCATCCTCAGAGTAAAGAATTTTTCCTTATATCTATCTAAATCTACCTTCTTTCAGTTTAAAGTCACTACCTCTTGTTCTATCCCTACATGCTCCTGTCAAAAGTCCCTCTCCAGCTTTCCTGTAGGCCCCCTTTAGGTACTGGAAGGCTGCTATAAGGTCTACTCAGATCCTTCTCTTCTCCAGGCGGAACAGCCCCAACTCTCTCAGCCTGTCTCTCATAGGAGAGGTGCTCCAGACCCCTGATCATCTTCATGGCCCTCCTCCTGACCCGCTCCAATGGGTCTTTGTCCTTGGATCTTGAAAATTTAATTTCTCAAACTCTAATCTATTCCCAGCCCTAAGCAGTGCATCAAATGCAGTAAGGGTCCCCTTTTTTCCAGCTGTAAGATGGAGCACACAGTGTGGCATGGCACCATGGCCAAGGAGCACTTAACTCACTTTACCAATCTTGCAGAATACAGCACTATAGTGGGATCTGTCACAGACTTAACTTTAAATTCCACTAGAAAGAGCATTAACAGCATTATTGGCATACTCACCACAAAATAAAAATTTTCTCAAGTTTGTAAGACCCTAATCGTACTGGTATTTGTTTACCAGACAACAAATGCACCATCTGTAATTGTACTACAAGCATTCATATATGAGATTAAAAAGGTCATTTTCCAGCTGCTTTTAACTTGCACATATTTGCATATAAAATCTACATTCTACATGGATGATGAAGAAATGAATTTTCTCAAGAAAGACCAATTTGCTTATTTACAAAGACTGGAGATTCAAATTATAGCAAATGATAACCCTGGAGTTAATCTTCCTCCATGATTGTTTATGTTCTGTAATTCAGTATTAATTACCATCAGGAAGTGTTTTGTTTGAACGTTATGCAGGTATACAAGACTTTACAAGAAATTCACATTTTAAATAAACTTAGAGACCTCAGCGGCTCTAGGCTGGGAAAACGCAATCTGATGTGCTTCCAATGAAGTTAACGACTAATTTTATTGAAATAGTTTTCAGGGTCCTTGATTTGGTTATCATATCTAGACATTATCTCTACAGGAGCCACAGGCTGTGAACAATACAAATTCACTGTAAATACAGCATAACTCAAATAGTTAATTAGGTCTTTTTGTGTTTTGGTTTTTTTTTAATTGAATACTAGGGTTTTGTGTGTTTCAGAATGCTTATCATCACAGCAATGAACACCCTAAAGGCTTACCTCTATGCTGTGGGCATATACTGTGTGGGCACATTAATTGCCACAACTTTTCAGCCCCCTTTTGAATTATTAGTCTTCAGTATTCTCAAGTGTTCAGCACTCTGCAGCACTTTACAGGTGTCAAAAGCATCAATTTTTAACATTTCCTGCTTCATAACCCATTAGTGAAATACTAATTGATTTTGAGATGTCCCACTACATGCTCTTCATACAGTTCTAATTAACCCTGTATTTCAAAACACAGATTCTGGAGAGAGAATTCAAAACACTGCATTGGTGAGCATGTATCTCTCTCTCAACTGACTTCCCACAAAATATTAATTCTGTTATCCCTTTTTGACTTCAAATGAAGACGAATTCTACATTTTCCTCAGACTTAACTTGTGCATCACAGGACTATATAATTTCTTTTAAAAAATGAAAAGGAAGTGAATATACTCATGTATATATGCATAGATAATAATTAGATTTCTGACAGCTTAGGACAAACTATGAGAGAAAACATGGTTAGGCTAACAAATCTAACAGATCTGTCATTGACCTCCAAATTGCTCTAGAGTTGAATGATGTACAAACAGTACACTTTCCATTTGCTAGAAATTCTTTATTTAACCCAAAATGAAAACTTTTCCTTCATTTGAGAGGTTATGTGATTTTTTTTCAAAAAAGCCATATGAAAAGAAAATGCTTAGATGCTGTCAAAATTAAGTGTTTCTATAATTTAAGATTATGAATGATATATTTAATTTGAACTGAACTTACTGTGGAGTGGGGGCAGGGAGAGGAAATGCCAGACACAATGTTAATGGTATGACAGAAATTTGACTACAAATCTTAATACACTGTGTCTACTGTCACTCGGTAACAAAGAAATATATACATCAGTAATTAAACGATTATATCAAAATTCATCCATTCAAAACATGTTCTGATTTCCATAAAATTTACATAACATTCCAATCAAAGTAAAAAAGAAAACAAAAGATATCTCCATGTAAATAGAATTTTGTCTTTTGTTTTTTGTGCTATATTGGAAAGCATTTATACTCTTGTAGCTCTTTATTTTCCCCATTTGTAATCTACAGAGATGTTCCCCAGAATAAAATAATTCAGGCTAGGCTCACATACATAAATAGAAAATTTCCAATGAGGATATCACTTGTTGGGGTGCGGAGCAGGATTTATGCATCTGTGTCTTGATCTACATCAGAAAATCTAGCACAAAACATTTACAATATCACTACCAGCTGCTACAGAAACAACTGCCATTCAGAAAACAAAACATCTTGGATTTCAAAGTACTCATTACACTACATAACCAAAAAGACCAAAAAGAAAACCCCTAATAAATTCAGTACCCCAGATACATTTTTCTTTCATCAGAGACAAAAGTTTCTTTCACTGCACAAAGAAACTTTTTCTCTGGTTATTATCATGTTACTCAAAATCTTAGCTAATAAGACAGCACCTTATTGTGAAGTTACTCTTTTGAAGATGAATCTGCCAGATTGCCCTAGAATAAGCCAATACAGTAAGATTTTACTGTGGACAGATAGGTCTCATCCTTCAGAAGATCTCATTGCCTCTTTTGCAGACAAACAATTCTGCTGTAATCAAGTGTGTTAACTTGGTTTGTCTTTCTCCAAGACAACTGTCTACACTGAACTACAGTAGGAGTTTCTACAGTAGAAACTCCAGTAGGAGTCGGAAGTTTTCCATGTGTAGGCACTCATTTTCCAGGCAGTTCATATTAAATTGGCGTGCTAGCACTTTGCTTTGAAATTTTAACAGTTTTTGCAAAAACATTTTTTAAAATTATGTTTTCTAATACAGTGGAGAAAAAGGAGTAGAAGATAGAGTGACAATATATTCAAATACTGACATTTATGCATATGCATTCCACATTTCAAATGCACTCACTTGTTTTCAAAACAGCATCAACTGATACAGAATCCCAAGATATTTCAGTAGGTATCTATGGAAGATTTTTTTTCAAACATTGTGGGAGCTTGGTTATTTATCTGCATAGATGGACTGTGGAACTGATGAATCAGATCTATGTTTTTTATTATTCTGTAGATGTGTTTAAACGGAATAACAAGCACCTCTAAACAGAATGTTAAGTATATCCACTACATGTTGAGACTCATCCCTAGCTGTCTAAGGAGGGAGGGAAGAGGATGAAAAATAGCATAAGGAAGGAAAAAGCAAGATGGTTAAAAGTTTGCACTTACACACTTGTGGAGGTTGCTTCTCAGACGACAGTTGGGAAGTGAGTGGTTACAAATGTCTATCAAAGGCCCATGATAAAGTACAAAACAGCAGAACCAAGAAAGAGCAAGGGCATTAGAAGCCTTTTATAGCAGGAAGAGACAGAGAAACAAAAGGTGAATATTTAATCATGCTCATTAAAACTGGATAGGGCAATGGACCCGTGGGTGAGTCACAAGCAAGTGCGTCTGGTGATCTTCTTGTACGCCTACCTGACAGCTGACAAGCCTGAAAGACTGGCAGAATGCACAGGACAGAGACATCATAAAGCTGGACAAGGAGAGCAGGTAGTAGTAAGGAGCAGGACTTTAAATGTTAATTACTCTGAAAGCTCTTGACTCCAAGAGCAGTTGGTTGTGCATAGGAGTGGGTGAGAAGGTCAGAAAGAGATACAAGACAAGAATGTAAAGAGAAAGACAATAAAATGAAAATGAGACCTGAGAAGAACAAGATGCTTTCTGATACTGAACAGAAGGTAAATCATTCTAAATCCCATATACAAAGCCTGTCCCCAAAATTCTGTGAGAATTTGGGATTAGATCCATAACCCTTTGTCTTGTTCTAGGACGGGAAAATGTGTATACCTCAAAGGTTCATGTAGGGCATCCCTGTAGCCCTTTCCCTTCCTCCTAATGCGTCCGACCCTTCCATTCTTATATCATCTCTCCTTCACAGCAGAGCACAAGAAGCATCTTGAAAGACAGGATAAAGAAATTTATTGTGGTTATTTCTTGCAAACATGCAAATAGTTTTTGTGATATATATATATAAAAAGATAAATATTTATCCATCAAGTATTACTCTTTGCAGTTTTTCATAATAATTCAGCACTTCCACATAACTACTCCATTCCAGTACTATCCCCAAGAGGCCTTTACTGGGGAGAGCTCCTATCCAGAGAGAGCAGAACAGCAGCTTGACCCTGTGGAGTGTATCAATCTCTATTTATAAAAGCTTTGGAGACTTGTTTGTCACTAACTTGCTGATTTGCACCATTGAAAGCAATTGAACTTAATCTTGTTGTTCAGATATGAATGAGTTTATATTAATCCTTTTTGTTTTTTACATGATAATGTGTAACACACACACACACCAGATTATATGGTGCACACACACTCTGAAATATCTGAAAATTAGCTGATTTTTAAAAAATCATTACAGTCTCTTTTTGCATTTAATGTCAAGCACCCAAGTTCAGTAAGTTTGAACCTCAAAGTTAGAATAGAAGCTTTCATGATCCCATATATCCCAGCATTTGTCTATAAAACACAAACTTCAACAAGATGCCAAGACCCCTTTCTGACAAAAGAAAGACACAGACAATGTTAAGATTAATTTGGTTGATTAAGCTGGCTGGTTGTTTGTTGGTTGGTTGATTAAGATCAATTCCTGTCCTACAGAATTTACAGTTCCCATGCAGTCAGGTACTCAACATGGCACCTGTCTGCTGGAAGTTCACAGCAGTCAATTGCACTTGCTGTTCTGCTCAGCAGTTGAGTCCATACTAAAAAACAGTACAAGGGAAGCACATAAAATTGTGTTAGAAGTGACAAGTTGTAGTCATGATACTACCAAGCTAACAATAGATGCAGTGAGGTGCCGGCACAGGGAGTTCAGAACTTCAGACTTGGAACAGGAAGAGGATGTCAAGTCAAGGAGGTCCATTGGTCTTCCTAACTGAGTGAAGCCTGCAGCACAGTCAGGCCCTCAAACATCTTTTTTCTTCTAGACATATTCCCTGAGCTTCAGTCACTCTCTTTCCCACTCCACCTAAAGTTGTAGACATACCTACCTACGGATAAACTTAATCTTGAAAAAAAGCAGAATCTAGAAATAGAACTGATAGAAATAGTTACCTCATGACTGTCCTTCATCTCCAGAATACTAAGACAAGAAAGCAAGGCATCTATTGAACAAACAATCAACTGTACTTAGAGGGGAAAAAATCCTATTTTATACTAGAAAGATGATGTGAAATTTTAGCTGCAGCAATTGCTGCTAATAGAGTAAGTTGATGGCAAGTGTATTTGCAGCCCAAAACCATCCAAATTCGATTCCTCAGATGGTATTAGATTGCATCTATCTGTCTATTTGACTAGGCAAACTTCCAGAACAGCCAGTCTCTACGTAGGACATACATGATAAATGAATAGACTATAGTTGAACTAATTAATAGAATATGGTAGACAAAATACATCTTTTAATGTTTAACATTTAATACTGATCAAGCACTTAATCATAAATTTATGAAGAGTTAATAGTCTAGCTCTCATTTGGTCCAAACAAATTATGTTCTTACAAGCCAAATTCTATTAGAAATCTATCAAAGTATTACTGCATACTTACACAAACAGTGACTGCTCCAAGTCACTGTCACGCAGGCAAATATTAGCAGTTGGATTTTCCTCTCTCTGGGCAACCCATAAGACAATATAACCAAAACTAGCATGATAAAATATCAGTAATTCACTCTTGTCTTATACACATATAATACAAGAGTATATTGAAAGTAGCTCTAGAGCTAGAAACAGAACACATACACACGTACACAGACACAGAAACACACTTGCCATCTTGTTTAGCATAACAGCTTCACCAGCTGTGGACTTTTACAAAACTCCTTTGCAACTTTATATTAGATTACTGGATTTCACTTTCTTCTTCCAATGAATTCAGATACAAACTTTAAAGTGCTGTTAAGATCCAAGATCTTTTTCCTGCATGCAGGACAAAATTTTGAGACAGCCTGACCTTATTCAAATTACTTAGTTATATGGCTTATGGAATGTTATAACCCATATTTCATTTAGGTTTAAAGATACTCTCCACCCAGTCCACCCTCCTGCTCAAAGCAAAGCTAGATTTAAAGACAGATCAGGTTGCCTGGGGACTTGCATGGTCAAGCTTCTTCCACAAAATTCTGTGGAAGAATTAAACCTCATGTTTCTAATTCCTTATATGACACCCATGACAAAAGATGGGAAAGGTATGTAGGCATAAGAGCTGCAATGAAACAGCCAACACTTGTTTAAAACCTTAAGAGGCATTCCTAAGACAAATACAGATGGTCTTGGGAGAGACAAGGAAGCTTCTTGCCAAGCAGCACTAGCTGCAGGCCATGTCAGACCACAGCACCTTCCAGAAGAACTGAGTGACAATCAGAAGACACTACTGTCCTAACTATGACTAACACTTTCATGCTTGTTTTCTGCAGTTTTATGTTTTCTTTGGGAAGTCACACTTCCCCCTTTTCCTGCTCTGACCTTTAATTCCCCTGCCTTGCCACCATTGTTTCCTGTTCGTGTTGGTTCTTTACGACACATGAAACAGACACAAAGTCCCAGGGCAGCACATTCTGCATCACCCTTCCCACACTGTCAGCTGCACTAAGAAAACTGACAGGCAATTCAAGATATTAAGTCAGTAGAAGTCTCAGACAATTACAAAAACTTACTTGTAGCATCACTAAGCATGTGCAGCCTCACAGGTCTATTAGTCTCAAGGAAATTTATACATGCTTATATATGTTAAACAGTTCTTTCAAGTAAGTTGCATACTTTAGAATAAAGCTCAACTCCTTATTATAAGGAGAGTGTGCAAGTGATGAAATACAGATTTCTTAGTCCACACATTCATAACTGTCGTAGTTCAGCCCGGATCGGGACCAGACTACGCAGTCTCTCTCTCACTCCCCCCACCCTCCGAGAGAACAGGGGGAGATAATAGAAGAAAAACGGCTCGAGGTTTGAGATAAGGACAGGGAGAAATCCTTAAGGTTACCGTCACGGGCAAAAAACAGACTCAACTTGGGAAAACTATTCATTTATTACTAAATTACTATTGCTACTAAAACTAGCAGGATAATGGGACAGAGAACAAGATAAAAAAAAAAGAAGAACCTCCTCCCCACCCCTCCCTCTTCCCGAGCTTAACATTATCTCTACTACCTTCCCGCCCCGAGCGGCATGGGGGGGGGAAAAGGGAATGGGGGTTGCAGTCAGTTCATTACGCGATGTTGTACGCCGCTGCTTCATAGTCGGGGGAAGAACTCCTCACATTCCTCCCCTGCTCCAGTGTGGGGTCCCACCCATACGCCACAGTCCTTCACGAAACTGCTCTGGCGTAGGTCATCTCTTCCACGGAGTGTAGTCTCTCCAGAACGGCTGCCCCAGCGGGCCCTCCACGGGCCACAGCCGCCTTCAAGCATCCACCTCCCCCGGTGTGGGGTCCTTCACGGTGTCCAAGTGGATCTCTGCTCCTCCGTGGACCTCCATGGGCTGCAGGGGGACAACCCGCTCCACCATGGTCATCACCACAGGCTGCAGGGGAATCTTGGCCAGGAGCCACATTACTCTTCCCTCTCCTTCTGAACTGACCTTGGTGTTTGCAGCTGTTTCAATCAAAAGAAAAGTTCGTTCTTCACAACAGGCTGGCAGACGCCTCTCAGGATCTTTTCACATCATCCATCTCATCTCCTCTCCACTTCTTGCAGCCGGGCCGGGCTGAGTTGGGCCCAGTCGGCCCCCTGGCGAGAGGCCAGAGGGTGAGGCCTGCAAGGCCGGTGAGGCCTGCGCCTCCCCCTCTGGGTCTCTTCCCCCGCTCAGCTTCTTCACATCTTGTCTTCTCCCTTTTTTTTTCTGTTTTCTCCTTCTTAAATACGTTATCGCAGAGGCGTTATCACGCGACATTCTGCTACCAATTGGCTCGGCCTTGGCCAGCAGCAGGTCCGCCCTAGGCCCGGCCGAGTCCACTAAACAAAGGGGAGCAACTTCTAGCAGTTTCCTACAGAAGCTTCCACCTTAGGCCCCCCCTCACTAAACAAAACCACAACAGTGACATAAGACGTTGCAGAAAAATGTAAGTTTGGAGCTTCTTTTTGTTAAATTTCTAATAAGAAAAATAATACAGTGATTAAAGCATTACCAACATTCCTTCTGAGCTCTTATTTTCATAAAAATTCTTAAGCAGAAAAACTCCTGTAAACTAGAAAAGATTTTCAGGATGCCAAATGTAGGGAAACACTGCCATTCTTTCTTCACAATCCATCGCCAACAGGTCTGCTGCCTTAATTTGTATCCTAAAGTGACTATTTTTGTTTATTTTCCTTTTTAATATGCTTTTTTTTTGTCTAAAATTCAATCACTATCCCCTCTTACTGTGATAAGCACCCAGCACGTTCTGCATAGTATAACATACCAGCAGACTACTCAATTAAAAGATTTTTCACAGATGTGAATAATTTTAAGGTTAGTATTTAAAACCAGTATTTATCTGTTCAAAAACTGCCTCATGCAGAAAGATCACAGAATCGGCAAGAAAATTAGAGAGATTTTTCAGGGGAAAAAACCCAACAGTGTTTAACACTATTAAACACTAGAAAAGAACTATGATTTTGAAGTTTAAATATTACTGAAGTGCAGACTGTATTTCACATAAACTTAATATAATTCTATAATAATATATATTATGAGAATGTTCCATAATAATAATTATGATAATATTTCCAGAAATCTGGCTGTAGAAACGCAAGTTTATATATTTCTTCTCTAAAAAGCTATTTTCATCAATCCTACTTGCAATGCAGAAAAAGCAAAGATATTTCTAAGCCTTTTAAAATCACATTTTAGAAAGCTGTATACAATAGCTTTTAGTATACAACTGTATTCAATTGTGGGCTCAGTGCCCTAAGATCAATCAGTTCTCACCTTCTGGAGCTCCATCATGCTGATAAAGAAACAAAGGAAGACATTCAGAGACCAAGCAAAGAACATATTGCTTTTTTTTTTGGTAAAATATAGGTTTTAAAGTACAGTTATTACAGGGACTGAATGATGAGGTTCAGTAAAGTCAGAGATTTCTCCCACTCTCCTGAGCAAGCACATGAATTGCTGTGATAGCTGAGACATGCTCTTACTGAGATATCTGAAATAGCAGGTCATTTTCTAGTTTTTTTTTTTTCTTCTGGGCGATATGGTGCCTGATGAAACAGAATGGCTTTTTTTCTTTCCGTGGAGATACACATCCCTTAAATATTGAGCTAATAATTTTGTTCTTCTTTCAGGGGCTTTAAAAAAAAATACAGAAGCACACGTCCCACAAAAAGAAGGAAGATTTATCACCCAGTCTCAGGTGGAGGTGGAACAAACCTTTGATAATGACTTTCAGGAATAGATGTATAAGTGTGACCTTCAGCTGGTCATAACAGCTGAGCAGAAGAGAAATACAACATTGTTTTGTCACTAAAAAACACAACAGTTTGCTCGTATCTTGAGCACTGCAGTTTTTGAATCTCAAGAAGAGTGATGGCAGAGTCAGAAAAGGTCCAGAAAAGAGGGACTGGTCAAGAGGACAGAACTGCTGCCCTACTAGGAGAGATTAAAAAGAGTAGAAAGGAGAAAGCTGAGCCGAGCACAGCCAGGGCTTACAAAATTGTGACAGCTATGGATGCAAAAGACGAACTTGATGACACTGGAGAGTATGGCTATGCTTGTGGTTTCTCTCTAACCAGCCTTTTCTACTGCCACTGACAGAGACTACTGAGGCACAGGGACCACTGCTCTGACCCATCGAAGTGTTCCTTATTATAGCAAAGATATGAACGCACAAAAGAAACCAAATATTATGAGATTTCATTTTTACAATATATCTCTTAGATGTGTTTGTAATTGTACATTTCTTTGTTCATGTAAGAACAAATAAAATGGAGATGCACAAATAAGGAAGACATCTGCTAACTGATGATTTTTCTGGGGAAAAAAAAAAAGCTTTGGATAAGCTATATATCTGGAATAACTATTCAATAACTATGAGTGAATATAGAAAACATCAGAGAAAGCCAAAGATGTTCCCCAGATGCCAAATACAGCCCATTTTACATATCTTTTGTAACATAAAAACCCATTATATGGGAAGGAGGAAAAATATGCATATTAGTTCTCAGTGTTTAGGCTCTACATTTATCCAAGACTGTCACAGTCAGAAGTCTTCAAATAGTTATTTTTATTCACCCAAGAACATAGAGGAAGAAAGGGAGAAGGTAATTAAATTCCTATGCCTTCAAAATCCAGCTTCATTGATACAGCTCCCTTTGCCATTTTCTCCTTGACTGAAACAGTTCATCCAGCATTTTTGGCTGGTAGTAACAAAATTAATTTCTTATTCTTTCAGCTTCAAAGTTTAGATTAGCACATAAAATCTCTTCCCTCAAAAAAAGTCTAACTTCAGCACTGTTGCTTTATTTCTTAAAGGTAGTGTCACCTACTTTTGACAAGTTTTGCACAAAAAGGGAGAAATGTTGACTGTTTACTACCGCCCAGCAAAGCTGGAGACCGATGACAGATTACAGGAGGAAGTACACAGAAATCTGAAGCAGTCAGGAAGCTCCACAGTCATCTGGCTCAGATTAAGGAATGACATAACCCATCTGTGTTACACATATCTGAACCAGTGAACACGCAGCCAGTTTCAGATACTACAAAGTCACTGCTGAGGAGAGTGCTGTCTCCACAAGCTCCTACTGTACAGCAAGCATGTGTCATATAGGAGAGGAAAAAAACAGATCAACTACATACGTTGTCTCAGTCTACATACCTCAGTATTTTGTTTGGGAAGGCCTTCACAACAGTTTTTAATAAAGCTAATTAAGAGCGTGCTAGTCTAATCTGCGGCCTAGACACATCCTTTGTATACATAATCCCTTGGGTTTCTTCCTTTCTGCTTGTGATACAAGACTATTTTGAATTCACTAAATCAAATGCACTCATTCATCAGAAGCAATATATTTTAAAAGTAATAGCAATCAAAAGGACAATCTTCAATTTTTAAAAAGTTACCAAAATTTTTGTGTAATTAATACTGGACATAGCAGAAACAGCAAAGAGATGACAGGAACACAAGTAATTTCTTAGAAGCAGAGATAGTTTCTAAGTAGATGCTTGTAAATGTAGTTAAAATTACAATATCACTTGAGAAGTAAACAAATAACAAAATTGAGATATACCCAGAGACTGATTAAAAACTTGGATACGCAAAAGAAATAATATCTGTAGGACAGTTGCATCACATGCATATAGCCAACATTAACAATTTTTCCTTTTAGACAGTCTTAATTAATCAGAACTTTGAATACGTTGCTGGAATTCACTACACCTTCATAACACTTCAGCCAGCAGACAGAAAGTTCTTAAACATATATGAAAGATTAAACCTTGTAATGACTTTGGGATGATATTCATACATTGGACTCTCACAATCATCTCGACTGACCTCCTGCATAAGCGGTTGTTCAGTGAAGGTTCTCCTCTTCTGCGCCAGAGGTGTGCTAGATGGGTGAGAACAGGAAAGGTGCTTCTTCACGGTAACAGAGGCCTCTTGATTCACAAAAGTCTGCATTAACAGGGGAGGGATGCTTGCGCTGATCTATTAGAAAGATTACTTTAACTTTGGAAATACAGAGTGAGCAATTAAAGTGGCAGAAGAGTTAAGTCTCTCTTTTATTTCTTGCAGCAGAATGTTATACGACTCACAAAATAGTGTTAATTATTGCTCCTAAAGAGCTAAGAACAGACACTGCTCTTGCCTTTAAAGAAGGGAAGCAACAAGAACATAAGCTGAGCAGTGACATTTAAATGGTAGGTTAAATACCTGTCAATGCCTAAGGGAGCACTTCCTAGCGTATTTCCTATGCAGACATGACAAGAAAGTTCATAGAAATGATCGTTTACTCTGATTTTCATCTTACAATTAGCTTTTACACTAGCCTTCAAAAAGATTATGACTTACTGAACACTCTTAATCTCAGAACATGCACCTGAATCACTTGAATGTATTTATTAAAGTCACCACTGATTTTAACAAAGGTGTGGAAAAGCAGTACAAAAACTCAATGTGTTTCTTGATTGCTACTTATCTGTTCATATTTTAGGGGTAAAAGATCAAAACCAAAACTAGTATTTTTCCCCTGCTGGAAGAAGCTACTTGTTTTTACCTGAACTACTGAACAGTATTTAGTCCTGTTCTAGTGATTAGATGGCCCATTCTCAACTATGTCATGTCTTTGCAAAAACATCACTGAAAATAGGTGCTTTCCTTTCACTGGCTTAGTCACAGAGACAGGGAAGATGTCTGTATTAAAAGTATCTTTTTTTTTTCCCTCTGTGCATCATCTTTTTTCTCCCACATTTGTTCTACAGAGTTTTTGTTTCTTTGTTCTAGTTATTATTATGCTGATTAGAGGTTCTTGAAGCATAAATGACTAAAAGGTAATAAAAGAGCACCAGAAAGTTCTCTTTCTGCTACTTTCATTGAGATGTGGCAACTAGTGTTAAATAGGAATGAAAACTGCTGACTACTTTAATGATATTTAACAGATATTTTTTGCTCCCACTGTTTTAGAGTTGTGAATATTTGCTGTGTCAGTATTTCCAATTGAAATGACATGTCCCACAAGAATGAAGATTTATTATGGAATTCAGATATGCTGCTCTGGCTAAAAAGCAAAAAACATTAAAAAAAAAAAAGATAAATTTAAAATTTGTAATTACATTGTGTAATCTTTGAGAAGTAAATTTTTAAACACTCCAGAGTGTGGTCTTTGAAATGTTATATTTCCTTGTCTGTACATAAAGCTGACTCTACCTTTGCTTTTCTGAGCTTGGCCCATCATCTGCAAGAGTTGAGAACATACTTCATGAGTCTAGGCCAACTCAAGACAGCACCTGCATCGTCTCTTGGTCTTGAATCCTGTTGACCATATCCCAATGTGCTATTTTGATGCAGGAACATGAACTGCAGCCTCTGATAGAGCAGGGATTTCCTCTCCTACAAGGAAGCTCTTAACTTCTTTTAGCACTCCAAAGATGCTGGAAATTAATTAAAAAGCCCTATCTTCAGTATTGTTTTTTTTTTTTTCCTCAGATTTAAATGCCTTTCCCAAAGTAGGAACTAATCTAGCAATCAATAAAATATTCTCTATATAGCATTCATATTAAAACATCTACTCCTGCCCAAAATACAACAATTGGAAAGTGAAATCAAGAAAGCTACACCCAAAATCAATCCATTTCAGCTTTTCTGATTCAACAGTGTTCTCTGTTAAATAGCTATAACAACTCCATAGATTACTCATGGTTTTAATGGGTGTACTCAAGATTTTAAACCAGAATTGTATGATGAGAAACTGTCTTGGTTTGTAAAAGTATGATTTTTAAAGACACTACGCGTATGTTGCAACACTTGTTTGGGGGCAGCATTGCTAACTTAGTGATTGTCAGTACAAAATACAAAATGGATTTAATTAAACTGTAGGTGCCTGGCACCAGATTCGTCTCCTGTGTGTGGGCACTGCCAAGCACATATTTATTTTTAAAATCCCAGAATACCAAATATTGTACAAATACTAGATGGCTAATTTGTCCTTCCCCACAGAACATATGCTCAGAGAAAAATCCGATAAATGGTAGAATAAAAGAGCCATATTAATTAAATAAATAAAAGTAGGCATTGATCTGTCTATGGATTTGTAAAGATTCAGACAGAGAAAAGATTGCAGTTAAGACTGAAAGCCTGAAGATGATAATCTGCTGAACTAACTTAGGAAGAACATTTAACATATTGTGATCATAGACAGAGGCAGGGAAACATTTGTGGGAGAAATGGAAGTAGCTTGGCAAATCCTCACTAATGATGTATAGAGGCCTGGGCAAGGAGGATAAAAAATATGTTGGTGAGATAGTAAGAAAAATTTGTGCACAACACTGAAGGTGCTTCATTTAATTAAAATAGAGTAGCAACAAATATTGTCAAACAAAACTATTTAAGCAGTTAAACTACATTTAAACAGAAAAACAGGAATGATGTGCAATCTGAGCAAGTCAGAAGGTGCAAGGATAATGAAGGACAGAAGATGAACTGCTGAAAGTAACAAGTAGGAAAAAGTTTTGGCAATATTTCTGAGGAAAAGAGCAGGATTAGTGTGTGCAATAAGATAAACTTCCCATGTTATAGATCTGAGAAGCAAACAGATGACATAATGCACGAAACCTCCCCAGACTGTCAAATTGCCACAATAAAGAATTAACCTGTTATTTTAACCTAAGCAGACTGCACAGGGTCAGATAAATAGAATGAACAGTTTTCACTGACGAGCAGTAGGAACAATTTTGCAGTTACAAGTCTTCTTAAATAAAACATCAAATGCTGCTGAGAAGTAAACACTGTAATTACAACACTTATAATTAAATTGAGTATGTATTTTCAGAAGAATGTGATATTTTCCTCTGAAGATGTAAATAAAAAGAGAAAAAGCTAGCTTAAACAATTTAAATATGCAGTAAAGTGTGTGCTTTTAATAAATATCTATTGTGTGTATGCATATTTTTATATAATTGCACTGTATTACACAAGCACTATTTACCAGAAAAATACTTCAGTATATTCTGCCTATGCAATTAATGATGTCTTTTAATGGAAAATTTTCAGAGAGGAATCATAACAATTTCCTGTTGTGGCTGCACAGAGGAGACACTCCATGTAAATATACTTATCAACAGACAATGAAGCAACTTGACTTGTCATCTGATGTGAAAGTACCTTGCATACAGAGCATTTGTAGCAGCTGGCAAAGCAATTGTTAAGCAAAGTAATTTTTCATATTTTCCTCATACACTGTTCAGCTTTCAGTAGCTTTCAGTGATACTATAGTCATTTAATCGTATATGATTATATTTCTGATTACACCGTAATCTCACAGGAATTAATTTACAGAATCATCGCTATCTGAGCACACATAGACATTACAGTAAATGAGCACTTTGGGGTCCTATTCCTCCCTCAGAAAAAGAAATGAAAGAGATAGATTGTCTTTTCACTTCCCTGTCAAATTTCCAAAAGGATGCTGTTTTTAACCATCTCAATATTTACCTGTAGCATTAAACATTGAAGTGCAATCCAGTTTCACAAAATCTCTGCACTGGAGGTTGAACATGCTCAGCACTGCTCAGAAGGGTACTTCTTTCACAGCCTGTGTGTATTTAATGCCACTTATAAATGAGGTTCCGTAGGGGCTTCGCATTGCAAAAATGATACATATCTATCTATGTATACATACACACAATATCACCTCTTACTGAAGCTAATGCTAAGCAAACATCAGGTACTCAGCACTATACAAGACTGACTCATTTTTCTATGTTTATAATATGTTTCTCCTGCAAAGTAAAAGAATTTATATTTTAAAAGTGACCTCAACCATCCTGGGGTTCTCTTGAGAATATTAAATTATAACTGAAGGTTAGTTGAGGATTTTTTAATTACTAGTTTAACTAATTGCTCAACCATAGACTACATCTGAACTTTTCTTCTCTGTATTCAACATACCAGTAATAAGTTTCATTTTCTACTTCTCCATGTTTTGATCTAGAAGAGAAAGTTTTTCCCCCATGGATTTAAACTGGAAGCGTTTTTACCCAATGCCTTATTTAATTCTACATCATTGCGTAATACAGTCTTTCAGGAATAACAGTGACATCTGAAGAAAGAATTACCTTTTGAGAAAGCAACAAATAAATAAGAACCTGGTTACAAATTAGATAATATTAGGTGCATTTAACTTTCATTCGGCACCTTACAGTCGAATGTCCCTACACTACAGGAGATCCAGTGTCACCTAGCTATGACGAGTTAAGCTGTGTTACTGGGACTTCTATGCTTTTATTAACAATGGGCATGTGGGCTTTGAGCTACGCTGCTCTATGCAACCATTAATGTATACTGAGAAGATCAGATTAAGGACAGGATACCCACACAGTATTCTAGGGGGGAAAAATTGTATGCTACTGAGTTTAGAAAGGTGATTAGCAACAACTGTCTTCACATTACCAGTCGGATACTAGTGTATTACAAAGATAAAAAAGTAATTGTGAGATCCCTGCTGCAACTTGCATAAGATACTCTGGCCCATATTTAAGTCGCTTTCTAGTAACCAACACAGCACAGCAGTATCCTACCTATCACAGCAACACTGAAGGGAAGACAGCAAGCAGACAATTGATTTTGTCTGCTACATATTAATTTGAAACAGGGAAAAGAAAACCAAACCCACACAAAGCATCTAGGCAGCTATGTTCTCTAGGAAATAAAAAAAAAAGCACCCATCTATTATTTTAATTCAGTATTAACTATTGGGTACATTTCTGTACAGCACTTGCACACAAACCAAAATAAACATTTTCTGACAGTAACCATGTTCTGCAGTTGCCTTGTTCCCAGTCACTCTGTACCTCCTCCAAAAGCCAAGCAGAGGAGCTTCCCCATCAAGAGCCAAAGGTCCGTCTCTCCAAACTACTGTGAGAAGTGAAGATAGAATTGTTAAAGTCTAAGGAAATGCTAACTTTAAAAAATGAGGCTTAATTAAACAGTGAAGCCTGAAATAAGACTAAAAAATTGCTCATCTTCTACTTTGACTCTAAAAAACCCTCTAAAAATGACTTGAGCCACATCCTCTGCAGTCTTCCTTTGTTGTTTTGTGGTGCTTGTTTCATTTTGTTTTCTAAGCTCTTTTACGCAAGTAGCAGGCCTGAACTACAGAAGTTACATGAACCTGCTATCAAAGGTTCACAGCTGTACTGTGAAGACAACCTCCCTCTCAGCTGCCAAAGAAACAAGGGAATGGAAGAAAGAGGAATGAATTGCAGTATTTAAACATGGATCAGGATGTGTTTTTTTAAAGGAAAATGTGTCATCTTTTCACTTGAACGAAGAAGCAAGAATACACTAGAGCAAATGCGCAGCTGCCCAATGGCAGCAAACAGAACTTGCCAGGAATGACAAAATCCGTCTGTGATCTCACAGAGCATATGGGATACTAGTTCTACGCAGCTTTCGACACACTCACTTCTACACACCGACAGCTCTACAGATAGGCTGCTCCTGGGAAAATTAGCCTAGACCTCTTCTCTGGCACCACAGTACTGAAATACCTCTGAAGAAAAAATTAAGAACCCCAGGCATTTAGTGTAAGATGTTAGGTAACTTACACGAGATCATTTTCAGTGAAAAAGAGATGAACACTTCTACCTCTCTTGAGTTAGGGCTGCCAAAAACTGAAAACCAGCACTGGAAAAGCACTCTACGTGTCCCAGACAGAGCAAATGCTACTGAGCTGCACAATGTCATCTCTCCATGCTTTGTAGTGAATACATTTTTTTGTTTGTTTGTTCAAAACATCCCGAATATAGAATTTAAAAACAGTACGTTTCTCAATCTAGAATCCTAGGTGCTCTGAATCATTGCTGCCACCTCCAGAAGATGGCACCAGCCACCTTTATTATATTACGGAAGAATACATTTGCCACTTTTTACTTTCTCCACTTCATTAATGTACACAAAACCTGTCCATCATCTTCACTGATCCATTTGCTTAATTTTGAGAGAAAATTTGGTAGGCTGCAAATGGTTCTTCCAATTTACATCCACTTTGTAATGATTTAAATGTTCTGCAGGATAAGGCTTATTTCATTAAAATGTATCACATCTTCATTGACACTGTAATTTTGTATTGCAATAACGTCTTCATAAAAGCAAAATAAAACACGTATCTCCTAAAGGTAAATCTAGTTGGTTTACAGAGTATTAAAAAATTATCTTAAATATCATAATACAACTGTAGCACTATTAGAAAAATATTTGCTTTTACCTTTATGAAAAATATACTGCATAAAACAACAATGGATTTTAGTGGTTTTTTCCCCACAGATACCATTGAATTATTTGTAATTCTGAGTACTGCTTCTAAAGCCAGAGATGCAATTTCATGACTAACTTCATGACAATAAAGTTCCTCTGGAAGATTACAATATAAATAACTTGATACTTTTGCTAGATAGAAACGGCATTGCAATTATTATTTTGGAATCACATTTGCAATTCTAAATTACTTCAAGTCAGGAACATACATGACCATGGAGTCCGTGCATATCTCAGATCTTCCTACTAAAAAAATCTTTGCAACAATAACTACATCTGTATATCACCAGGAAAAAAAAAAGAAAAAATACTGCAACTGTAATTTTCAAATTTGAGAAACTTTCCTTCACTCACTAGTTGTTACTGCAACTCCATACAGCCACAATTTTATTTTTCCCAATTCCTCCTCTCTGCCTTATAGCATGAGGATGCAGCTGGGCCACAAGCCCCTCCCTGTTAGAGTACCTAAGCTTCACGCTGCTTGCACTGCTGTTTTCCTCCTTCCTTTATTCCAACACTCATCTTGGAAGCTTTCACCATTTTTACTCTGCATATAGAAGAGCTGTCAATAAAGACAAACAACAATATTTAAATATGTCCTAAGTACAGGGCTAAATTTTGAAATCACAAGTTGCCAATGCCTGCTGATACACAGAAAGTTTCAAGAAATGCTTGCAGTTTAATACATTTTGTTTGGGTTCGTTAAGACATTTCGCTTACTTTTTTCATTACTCTCTGGTATATATATTAACATGACAAATACTCTTTTTTTTTTTCTCTTGTTTTCTACATTTCAAACTTATGTTTTAGTTTTTTTTTTTCTTTCTTCATTAGACATCAGTATACCCTTCTCATCGCAGCCATTTGAAGTCCCTGGTTGAACAGAAGTTTGTTTTCACCCATGTTTGTCCTCCAGACTTACCAGTCAGCAGGTTTCAATACTTTATCTGGAAAAAACTTGAAGTTACATTTCTTGTTTGTGTGAAGGCTGAACATATCAGGCCCTTGAAGTAGCTGAAAGACATGTTGGCCCCTCACTGCAACAAAATCACGCCCGGGGCTCAATTCTCAGTCTGTAAATTTAAGTAGGCTCCAGGTTTCTCAGGAGCTGCAGTGGGAAGCTCCCTACAGGGATGAGATGTTTCCGCAAAGATGTCCAAAGAGGAGACTATGGGGATGGGGTGGAGGTTGTGATGCTCCCTTGGGGTTTGGGGTTGAGGCAGGTGCTGTTATCCAGCAGCAGAGTTAAACCAGCCTTCAGCTGCATTGGAAGTGAAACTTCAGTCACAGCCCTCACCACAGACTGGCTGCTGCCTGCAGTGACAGCCGGAGGCCAGACTGGCCTCTTTGTTGGAAAGCAAACATCCGTTCTGCAGTACTGGTCATACGTACAATCCTACTTCATTTTATATTGAATTTGCAATGTGTCTGCAACCAAAATGCCATGAAGTGCCGGCAGGCAAGCACTCATCATAAAAGTAGCTGGAGGTTTTCATGCATTTTCATTTAGCTTTGAAAGAATCCTGCAGTCAAAGATCAACATGACAAAAAGGTAATTTAAATAGCAGGATTTGCCTCAAAATTGCCTTGACTAATGTCACATGCACTTGTGTAAATTAATGCTATTCAATCCCGTAAATTTTCTTCTGTTTCTCACCAGGAATTAGAATCACCAAGTATTAGAATCTCACTTTGATTTTCAAAGAATCTAAACTCATAATACAATAGCTCTCATCTTGAACAGAAAGGAAGGATGTAACCTGTGGACTTCCCTGAAGCATATCCCAAGTATTTGCAATGAGTGTTTCACTGCAAGTTAGTTGAATTGGTTTAAAATTGCTTATTTGAAATTAAGAGGTACAGACTTTGACTTCTAAAAAGAAACAGCAATAAAGGCCACTAAGAAACATTTTATTAAAAACCTCTCAAACTGAATTCCAACTTATTCTTCTAGGGTAAATTACTGCAAGATATGTTTTCCTTATTTCCTTCTGCATGAACCCTAAAAAACCCTAAATATCCTTTGTCCAAACCCACATATTTGAATACATTTAAAGATATACCACAAGCAAATGTTCCCTCCTTTTTTTTTTTTTTC
>JAAGAY010011035.1:0-15537 GCA_011801015.1 Ardeotis arabs | reverse complement strand
TTACTTAAAAAGTATTCAAACCACATTCATATCAAATGTTTTCTTTCTATGTAATTATGAATGAAGACCCTTTTCAAGAGAAAAAAAAAAAAAGCCTATCTATTTCCTACAGCCTGATACAGTTTAGCAAGCAATCAAATCCCAGAAAGAAGGCAGTGCACTGGCATGCTACTGACCACAGAGCTCAGACCTCCTTCCTAACCTGTAACCTATAAACTCTGAGAGCTCAGATATCAGGCAGACTTGATCAGATTATCTATCTCCTGGATCCCCTGAACGCCATTAACACTTTCAGATGTTAATTGACCATTTCAATTATATATTCAAAGACTTATGAGCTGATGGCGAAAGGAGGATTTGTCCCTCTCAGCATAGAATACAATAGCATCCAACAAGCAGAGCTGAAGATACTGACAAAATCAATTTGCAGAATCAGATTAGCAACATCATAAACAGAAAAGTTTTGAAGCATTTTGAGAAAGAAAATATATAAAGTCAACTTCATATAGTAGTTTCTAGCAAGACAGTTAGTTTTTTCTGCATTAACCTATTTGTTGTTAGATTTGCAGATGATACAAACATGGGAGGAGTGGCCAACAGACCAAATGCGTGTACTGCCACAGAGAGGGACCTTGATAGGCCGGAGAAACGGGCTGACAGGAACCTCATTTAGTTCAACAAAGGGAAATACCAAGCCCTTACCCCAATACCCTCCTTGGGGAGGAGTAACTCCAGGCCTTAGGACAGGCTGGAATCTGACCAGCTGGCATGTCTCTTGTCAGAAAAGGCCCTGGGGGTCCTGCTGGACAACAAAGCTGACCAAGAGCCAGCAACATGCTATTGCAGCAAAGACCAAGGGCATCCTGAGTGCATTAGGAAGACCATTACCAGCAAGCAAAGGGAGGTAATCCTTTGCCTCTACTCAGCACTGGTGAGGCCAGATTTGGAGTGCTGTGTCCAGTTCTCAGCTCCCCACTACAAGAGAGACATAGAGCCACTGGAGAGAGTCCAGCGAAGGGCCATGAAGATGGTAAAGAGCTTGGAGCATCTGTCATAAGAGGAGAGGCTAAGAGGGCTGAGACTGGAGGAGAGAAAGCTCAGGGGGATTTTATCTGTATATATAAATATCTGATGGGGAGAGAAAAGAATATGTAGGGAGGCTCTTCTCGGTGGTTCCTAGCAACAAGACAAGAGGCAATAGGCATACATTGAAATATAGGAAATTCCACTTAAACGGAAGGAAAAATCTGTTCAGTTGTGATGGTGGTTATGCACTGGCACAACTTGCCCAGGGAAGTACTGTAGTGTGTCCGTCCTTGGAGATATTCAGAATCACATGGCTATGGTTCTAAGCAACCTGCTGCAGCTGACCCTGCTCTGAGATGAGGGTTGGACTGAGCAGCCTATAGAGCTGCCTACCAGCCTCAACACCGCTGTGACTATGGGATCTCTCACAATGACTTTGCTGCCGTTTCATCATTACTTACTGATGAAAAGGAACCAAAATTTTTTCCTTGGCCATTTCACTGAATCAGCTTCCACAAACTAAGTTAGGGGCTGTATTTGGTCAAAAAGCTCTAGAATGAGATGACACTTTGGCCCAGGGAAATGCTGACTTCTTATGACAGCAAGTTGGCCCCATAGTATTCAGTAAGAATACTGAAACCCAAGATATCTATATCAAGAGCAAGATGGTATCTAGCCATTGTTTCCTGTCAGCTTCTATTTTATACTTTATATGCTCCATTTTACACCCACGTACATTTTAAGAAAGGCTAAGCTGGTATAAATCAATACAGTGTTTTCAGATAAATCTTTTGAGGGTCCTTTTGCAAACTTTTAATTGTGGAGCATTAGAAGAAGTTCAGCATTCTGAAAGATTAGGTCACAGTAAAGTTGACTGGGGCTTCAGCAGCAGCCCAATTTATTCAAAGAATTTATCTAGGCCGCACAAAATCAAAAACTCTGTCTTTAAAATCACACAGTTTCTCATACCAAGTGTAGGCAATGCTTTCAAAATCCAATTCCCATTATGTAGATGCTATAAAAAACAGTCATTAAACAGAGATCATATTCGTCAGGCAAGAAAACAGCTGTGGTCTAGCTGGGCTAGCCTAAAACAATGCCTGCCTTCCCTGCCCTTATTGCGAGTCCTGTGGTTTAAGACATGACAGAGCAGAAAAGACTAGAAACGGAATCTCATTACACCGTAAGTAGAACAAGTTCATAAAAAATGTACATAAGGGCCTGTTATGTCCCTTAATACCTTCAAAGATTCCTGAGCCATCAGCAGATGAAGCCTATGCTCGAGCACAGGTCACTGTGGCACAGCTCAGAGTAACCCTCCCACAAGTCCTTCATGGGGGAAACAGCCCATCAATTTGTGAAGAGGGGTTTGGTTTCTGGAGTGCCAGCTCACAGAACGAAGCGCAGAAACTTTTTCAGGGGCCCAATCTGTTCACATGTAGTATGAATGACAGACAGGACTGTCTAAACACATCTGTGATTGTGAGGTATAGTGCTGAAAACCATGCTGTCATTTCCCCTTTCCATGTGCTGAGTGGAGGTCTGATAGTCCCAAGGACTCTGGCAGATCCGATTCCAGCTGAGGAAGTCATAAGGAAGAATGCATGATGCAGAAAATGTGAATAATTAAGCCTCTTGCCTTTCATTTCGATATTATTAAGTAATCCGTATTATATATGTAAAGTATGAATATATTGCTAAAGTATGTTTTTTGGAATGAATGGATAGGCGTGTGCCCTATTAATATTCCTTTATAGGTATAAAGATTAAGCCTTGGAAAAAATCTAACCCCCAGACCTGTAAGATGTATGCCAAATCACCACTATTGTCAAAATGCAGAAGGCTTAAAAACAACCTCAAATAATGAAGTCTATGGTTTTATAGGAAAAAATTAATCAAGGCATCTGCTCCGTGTCAGGATTCTTGTCTTTTCCTGGGAGTGTGCCAGCATTTTAAATCTTTTGAATTTTTGCCCACTCTGTAACATAAATAATACATACTCTCATACTCTAAAAAGCAAAAGCTGGTGTTTAATAATTAGGAGTGAGACAAGAAAACACCACAAAACTCCATCTCCTCCCTCATATTCTTCAAAATAGCTGCAATACTACCGTGACATTGTTATAACTACAGCGCTTCGCTGCTTGGAGAAACCACCCACGCAAAGTGCCCTAGTCTATACTTCTTTCTATACTACAGCTTTAACCTGCAGCTATGTTTTTTTTCCATTATTTTGGTTTGGTTTTTTTTTTTGTAAATACACATGTGCAACTAGTTTTCAGAGGTTATTTTTAAATGATTGTGCAGTAGAAGTTACAGGATCTTTTTTTAAAAAACAATACTTGAATTGCCTTCAGTATTTTCCAGTGTTGGAACTTCATCTTTATTTAGTGACCTCAGGACTGAAAGAATGTTTTCCCAGCTTTTGCTCTTCATTCCTTATCTAGAGGAATATTTTGTATATCGGCTGTAAAGTCAGATAAATATTACTTGTAACACCAAGGTAATACAGATGGTTAAATTAAACCATATAATGCACTGATGAGCTTTTTCCTTGCAATTAGCCCTCAGCAGGGACCTTCTGCTCTGAAGAACAGTGCTACCATATTAATACTTATAGGCAGTTTAGCAACACTGCTTCTAAACACTCTTGTACAAAACACTGTGCAACAGATTTACTTTCCAGCACAAATATTAAAGCTAAGTATGCAACAATATTTAATTATATAGGAATTTTTTATTGACTGTGTTTTATGACTGTAAGCAGATTCAGAGAGGAAGCTTAGGAAAGATTAGCCGTGTCCTAACCTTTGAAATCTTTTCTCCAAATTATACAATAGCTTGATGTGTGTAACAAAACACAATGCATATGCATCACAATGAAAATAGTAACACAAATTTTAAAAAGCTCCTGTACAGTAAGTAGGCCTTCAGTAAGTATAGAAGCTTTTGAAACAAGAATCTTAGACTTCTTTCAGCTCAATTAGATTACACTTTCATGCACTAATTCACACTATTTCACTCCTTTACCCATTCCTTCCATTAAATCAGTTCGGTTCTATTTGCCGGTTCATTAAGAGTATGAAATGCCCTTCAGAGGAGCAAAGTGCTAGGCTAAGGAAAAGATGTCAGAGGGAGAAAGGCTGTAAGATAAATAATTTTGGTTGGCTATTTTTTTGAGTGAATTCTGCTCACCAGTCTTCCACAAACGACACAGCGATAACAATGCAGTGAAAAAGACATCCAGAGAGAATAACCTCTGACAATAGCCAGCTTTTCTGTTAAAGCCTGCTTAGTTTAAAAATCCTCATGTAGAAGTTTCGTAGCAGTGTTTCTACACAGTGGTCAAAATTATTACTGTACTGTTAGTTAGAAAAGAGAACTTGAGCCCTAACAAGGAAATTCATGACAAGGAGCAGCGTAAGGGTGAACCTTTGCAAAAAAAACAGGGAAAATAATGCAATCTTACAAACAGTAGTAGTTTGTATCTGTGATCATTATTGGTATGGCTGAGGTAACCATGAGGAAGGAAAAATGTAGATTATATTACACTTAAGGAACAGAGCCTGGAAAAAAGTTTGGTTTAACTTCAGCAAGCTCTCAACTAGGCAACTTCCTGAAATATGTCTTACCACCAGCCGCAAGAGCAGCATGGGTACATGCAACGTCCTGCCCACTCAGCAGCCGTTAAATGGTTTCTTTGCTTTCTCCCCTCTGGCAATACGAGGTAGTTTTAATGAGGGCAAAACCTGCAAATTATACTGCTTGCCTTTTGTACATGCAGTACAAAAAGACTGATTTTTATACTCATCATTTGGACATTCCTTGCCTTTTTATGGAGACTTTCAAACATTGCATAAAAATAAAATATAAGATACCTTCAAACGGTTATCAGTTTTCAGTAAGGAAGAGGCACTCTGGCTAATACAGATTGTATCTGGCTATGCAATTCTTATGTGCCCAAGCTTCTTATCAGGACACAGAGCAAAAACCAAATTACACATCTCTGCTAAGTCTAGGGTTCCTGGTTAGCATTAAAACTTTTAAAAAACATACTCTCAGGTGTGAGTGGCTGGTCTGTGGAAATGGCTTTAGGGATATGGAGCAGCCGCTCAGAAGTATTACACACTGTCCTCTGCAGTACCTAACTCACATCACACAGTTCATCTCAAGGTGGGTCCATATCACTCCAGATCAACATATCAAGGCCTTAGCCACATACTTACATTTGATGTTATTCATGCATTGTCATAATCCTCTTGCAAGTCTCTTCTGTTTACCTTGTGCACATAAACCTCTTTTGACACATGGAAGGTTCAGCTCTTCCAGTTTGGGCTCTTTCATCTGCCCTCATTAAAAACTTCTTTCTCTGTCTCTCTGATCAGAATGACACTGGTTATCTCTCCAGGAGCCCTCACATACACAGAAAAGAGAATAGAAAGCAAGATCTCCACAGAAGACAGGATGGGAGCCATCCTCTGCTAGCAGAATTTATTAGTCAGATGTATTCAGTACTTACCACCTTTGTTTCAGTATGAAGATTCAACTAAGTTGTCAAACTTGCATCATAAATGACAGTGTCTGCCTTTACAAAAAGTCTGGCATTTTATATAACGGCACTGTTTATTCAAGCCAAATATATGTCAGGTTTTAGGACTATTTTTTAATTATAACTTGTTTCAGTGGAAGCAGAAGACTTAAGAGAAAAGATACACATATGTGGGAGTCTGTAGACACTTTAATGCAAATGGCAATCAAAAGGCTGCTTGGAGAACATAAATGCCATACCTCATTCTCAGTTTGGTCACCTGGTTCTTTTCTTTAACAAAGTTACACTTGTTATCCACTTAAGTGCAGGACCAAACCCCATCAGTAGTGCTGTTAGCTGTTAGTGTATTGCTCCACACATTTGTTTTCCTGAGCCTCCCAAAACCTCCTCCCCAAAAATAAGAAAAACAAAACAATTGCCTTTTTCACACAGTTGTGCAGAAAAAACCAGCTAATTGTTTCCATTATGTTTAGGACTAAATATTTGAGGAAATCTGTCAAAAACAAAGCATGTCAGATGGACCAAGCAGTCCACCATTAGATAAAAATAGCCAGATTTCTGAACAAAGGGGAAAGGTAGTAATTTTTCTCCCTTTTGACTGTAATAAAATGTTTGATAACCTGCCACATATCAGAGATTAGATAAGCTACAGGAGAATGAAATTGTTAAAGAAAATTAAAACAAACACATGAAAGGGTAGTTAGGAATAAAAATGCATCAGACAAGAGGGAGGTTACCAGAAGACTTCCTCACGTGTCATTCTGGAGGCCCGTCTTATTCCACAGCTTCATTAGTTGCCTTAACGTAAAAAAAAAACTTTCAGTAACAGCAGTCACATCTGTCAATGACAGAATTTTGGAAAGCATCAGGCACATACAGACTTATCCATGTCAGCCAACAGAAGAAAGATCATTTCATAGTACAAAAAGCAAGATCATACACTCAACAGTTGTCAAGTGACAAAGGGGATTAGATGATATGACTATATGTCACCAAATGCCAGGATGCATCAGAAAATATACTTCCAGGAGAGAAAGTAACTTTGGAATTCTGTAGCAGTAATCTATAGTCTTTAACTACTTATGTTTAAAAAAAAAAGAAAAAAAAAGAAAAAATATTTGCTTCTTTTACAGCAAGCACAGAGAAGGGCAGTTGAGGGAGAAAGATGTTTGAAGAGAAGAGCTAAATTGTCACTTACTAATAAGACCAACAGGATAAACCATATCCCATCTAAGGGTTGACATCAAAACAAATAGGTCAACAAGGCCATGAATAAATTTAGACCAGAACATGGGAGAATAATCACTAACCATTTCATGCAAAATATCCAGCTACTTTTAAAGTTATTACCAATACACTTAAGGAAGGTTCATAATGTAGTACTTAATATTATGGGAAATTAGATAGAGCAATGCAGGAGACACCTTTCATGCTTTTAATGAATGCTGGTCCCTTGGTTTCAGGGCAAAACACTGGGCCACCAAGCAGAAGGGCACAAACAGCCTTCAAAAGCCCATCCCCCTTGGTTTCATATTTGAACCGTGAAACTTAAGTTTTCACAAGCAAGAGGAGCTATTAGTCTCAAATGTTAAAAAAACAGAAAAAAAAAACCTCATATTGCTTAAAATTTTCGTTCTCACAGGAACTGAAATCAAGCCAGCAACACTTCTATTAAAACTTTGATTAAACTATAGTTTTTGTCTCATACAAATCAACACTGGAATTAGCTGAGGTTTTGTCCACATTAAACAAGCTCTTAGCAGCTGATCTCCTCTAGCAGGCCTCTAAAGGACATCTGTAATGCTAACAGGCATTCACTTAAATTAAGCTTCCAAACAGGCCAAAACTTACTTCTGCAAGTGAGCTCTTGAGCCTAAGCTGAATCACAGGGTAGCTGCTAAAATGACAAACAGCTACAAATTTGCTAAAGCTTGATTGCACAGTTATATGAGAACTGAGAAATGATAAGAAATTTTCTGAGTCACCTCTAGATTGTTACTGGATGCATCCAAGACCAAACGAGAAGCCTAGACTGCATTTCTCTCACACTTCTGTGCACCAGCCCTTGTTCTCTTGGGATACCTAGACCAGCTCCAGGCATTCAAGGATAAGAATACACACGCCCAACACAATGTCAGGATTGGTATATATGACAAAGGCAAGTTTTACACTATGTAGACTGTATATTCACATAGTATAACTATATTAGAACACAAAGGATAGGCAAATCCAGAAATGGCAAGTAATTTTTGGATTTTTATCTTCTAAGTGTTTGGGTCCTATTATTAATTGCCTGGTCATCAACATATCAGTATTACGCTTCACTTCCATATACCATTCCGGCTGAGTAAAAGCAACCCAACTGATGTGTAGTATCACACCGAGTATGCAACTAAAGAAGAATCAGAATTCTTCAAGTGTCATGGCAGGAAGACTTTCTGGAGACGACAGCACATAAACAATAGCCCATGCTATTCAGGTTAAATCGGGAGTTGCAGTGGCCACACACAGAACTTTGTGAAATTAGTCATTACCATCTTAAAAAATAACCTCTAGCCTAGCAGAAAACATAATGAAGCTCTGTGGAACTCGACCACCTGCAGAGCACTCTTAAGAGCAAACCATTCATAAGACAGGACAGGCAAAAGCCTTTGCCCATCTGCATATACTCTGCACATAGGGCCCCTTGAAACCCAGAAGGGTTTACTTCTTCCTCCATGCAGCTTAGCCAGATCCATCTTCAGCTTCTGCTCTCTTTCTGAGGACTCTGTTCAAGACTTATTTGCAAGGCAGGAGGTGTTCTCCAACAAGGCTGAAACAAAATGATTTATTACTACAGGCAGTAATTTAACATTGTATGCCTATGCTTGTTAATCAGTTCTCATGTTATACTGTCAAGTGGAATTACATTTGAATGCAAATTTCTGTGATATACAAAAGTCAGCAGATTTACCCTTTTGCACTGCACACACTCACGTAAGATTCATTCTAACATAAATAACTCTGATTGGATGAGGCTCTGAGTAACCTGATCTAGTGGGGGGGTGTCCCTGCTCCTTGCAGGAGGGTTGGACTAAATGACCTTTGGAGGTCCCTTCCAACCCTAACCATTCTATGATTCTGTGATTCTATGATTCAGAATTGAAGAGTCTAAATATGCGACTTAATGCATTGAGTTGGTTTTTTATTGCACAATTTTCTAAGTCCACTTGCTACAATAGGTTGACTGTAGCCCGTACACATTTATACATGTCTAAACTGTATGTTTCTGTACAATGGTAATAAAAAATTCCAATATTTTATTGCTAATGTTCTCCACACACATCCCACAGTAAGTCTGGCAAGTAGATGACTATTTTAAACAAAAATTTCAGTCCTCTTTGTTCAGAGAAAAAAGAACAGTGATGAGACATGCCCTTCAAAAAGATTAATTTTTCATGTTTCTTTTCTCTCCCAAAAGCTATAGTACTTTTTTTAAAGGGCAGACTTAACTATGTGTTGAGAACAGATTCATTGAATTTTTTCCCTTCTGTTGTTGACATTTGCTGACAGGTTCCAAGTTCGATGGAGAAATCTGTAATAAATATTTCCTAGGCTACAAATGAAATACTAACAACAGTATATACCAAGACCAACTTTTTATTTAAGCACTTCTTTTTAACTAAGTCCTACATACTTCTGTAACATCTATACACTTCAAATGTACTGACTGTTAAGAACTCCACAAAAAGCCTCCTTGGTTGTTTATGTTTTGAAATATATTATGATATCCCTTTCCCAATTTCATCTTACCTTGGTGGAGCTAACAATTTAGCAATTCAACTCTGACCTCTCTTGCACTGAAACAAGGCAAATGATTAGGCCGGAATTGCTGATCTCTCACATTCCTGGTACAGCTGAAGCAGACAAAGAAAAGGTAAATGGTCATCTGCACAAGAAGAGTTTTAAAAGCAACTTGAAAATAGTGAATGGTGCTTGTCCTGGTCTTTACCTGAAATTAAGACCATAATCCTTATCTCTCAGAGCAAGTCTTAAGAAATAAAAGGAGCAGGGTCAGGTTGCCTACCTTATTGCAACAGGGCCCCAAAAACCTCTTTTTTTTTGGAAGAGACTTACAAAATGTCCTATTTCTTCCATATCACCATCAGCCCTCCAGGAGTTTTAGAGTAACAATAGGATGTATTCCATAATATACCAAGTAACTGCTTAAAATTCAGTTTGGGAAAGACAAAAGGTTCCTTCTTCAGTGAGAACTATATCTTTCCAGACTTCAGCACTATTGATCCTTAAATATAATCAGTTATAAGAGAAGTTTCTTAGTGGCATACTTTTGATACAAAGATATTAGATTTTGAAAGACTTTGTGTGATGACTGAGTTTCTTACTACCAGGACACAATTACACCTCCATAAATTTCTTAATTATTTGCAAATCCACTGCTATGCCAGGTTACTTAGCATACAGTCTTAAAACTGTTTCAAACAGATACCTTTGTGACATTGTCATTTATCTGTATTTCAGGTATTCTGAATATTTCTTCAGTATCCTGGGAAGTGTATGGATTTGGTTCTCTCTATGTAAGAAGACAGACAATATCGGTGTTGAAAAGTATGATGGTAACCGCACAAAGATTTTATTTAAATGTGAAAAGCAATTGTATCGATCAGAGATGAAAAAGTCAAGCAGCAAACACAATTTAAGTTTTTCAACAAAGTTTAGATTTTTCTTCCTTTTTGCTTTGAATTCCACATAAATATACTACTGTCTTCTTTTGAATATGCTTAGAAATTCATTAGGTCCCCTACTGCACCTGTGAAAATATGTTACTTCATTGCTTGCATGTATGAGAAAGTCATAGAAGCATTTTCTTCAACTGTGCAACACTAATATTTTATAAAATTTAGAGGTCTTACATAGTTATCTAAAATATCATTTTAAAAGCATTACATTTATACACAACAAGCTCATCTCAAAATGACATCTGGTCCTTTTATCTCCCATTTCCATTAGCAAGAAATACCATCCATAATGACAAGTAAATCAGGAAAATCTATAAAAGTCATATTCCATTTCCTCAATCAGTAAGGCTTTGCCAATGCCACACCTCGATAGAAAAGTCCACTTTAAAACCACAGTAATACGGAGAACTGTGTTTAGGACAAACTCTTCTATCTAGAGATCAGGGAATCCTCTAGGTGGATTAGTTCATTAATGAGTTCGTTAATTCAGCTGCAGCTTTTGTGACAAGGTCCTGTCCTGGAGTGTAAGTTTTTAAAGAAGAAAACAGTTGATCCATTATGTACCACATCTGTGCAAGCCCAGAGCAGTCCAAGTGCATCAGGTGCCAGATGTACCACACATGCATGGGCTAGCTTTGCAAACTCTTGTTTTCTAGACATATCATATCTGCTGTGCACATGGTCCATTTCTCATCTGCACATGTACACCAGATATACCTGACTTTCTGAACGCTCAACAGTACATTTGGAACTATAGCTGTGGGATATACCAGAAAAATCAACAAAACCCTTTGAGCAAGGGCAGGTGGAAGCAAGTGGAGGACTTACTTACAGTGCCCAGATACCTGCAAGCTATACTTTCCATATCTGCTTCATTATGCACTGAATCAGCTGTCTATCTATTACCAGCCCTTCCTTAACAGCAATGTTAAGAGTGTTGTATGCATGAATACATGTCTATCACACTAGCAATACAACAGTTGATTCCAGCAGAATCAACATTTTAACAGCTGATTTTCCTTATTAAATTTGAGACTTATCACCTCTTTCCCTGCCTGGCAGCAAAACAGTGACTTCTAGTTAACAAGAACACCAAGATTCAGGTGCCTGTCAATTAGAGCAGTGGAAGTTCTGATATTAATAAACTGAATTAAGAAAACTCTTACGTCTTTTTACACACTTAATTTGAGACCCTATTCCCAGTGTACTAGATCTCATTATAAAGGTATAGTCATCTCATCTAGTCAAATTCCTGGAACAGTGACACATCCTCAGCTTTCTTAATTTGACTTGAAGCGTTCCTTCCATTAGAACACATTCTGCAATGAGATGTGCAGCTGTTAGTGGAACACACACCCCAGCCGCTAGTAATAAACTGCGATCTCCCTAGCTGTCTATGATGACAACATCATACTCAGCAAGGTCATTAGCACAGGAGGCACAATTAGCTATAGCTTTCTAGTGCCATGTTATTAAGTGAAGAAAAACAGTCTTATAAGACCGCATGATTTCATTTTTTTTTAGAGTCACTGCCTCCAGGAAATTAAAAATATTTTAACCTTCATGCAAATGGAATACACCTGATATTTTCCACATGCGACTAAAGATTGCCCTCAAAATCATGACATTAAATAAAATGAGCTATGAGACTAATCCTGTCAGATATTATCTCAGTCTCTGTCCAGGTACCAGAATCACTTTGCTATCTTGTTATAATACTAAGTGAGAAGCTGGAAATGGTCTAGGAAATCTTCTTATACAAATTTGCCATGACATTCTTTTAACCTTTGCCAGAAGTTTTTTTTTCTAAAACAGAAAAGAAGAAGCCAGACAGACACACGTATTTGGATAGACACTTTTGTTAAGCCTTACCTCTAGCTTCAACATTAAATCATTTGTTTTATGTCACAAGATTGTTGACTATGTAGAGGAGTACCAGATATTCTCACCAGCCCTTTCAATTCTAGCAGGCTGGATCTGAGATAACTCTCAAGCTCCAGCCCACGCTCCAACTCACCTGACTCAGAAAGAGCCAGGTAACAGTCTAGGCATCATAATATTAACTACACTGCTGCTATTTCTAAGATAATACAAAGGATGAAAGGCTGCAGGAACCAAAAGAAAAATAGTGGGAAGGAGATATGGAATCAATCATGGTGCAGAATCATTGCTTCAAGCATTCTGTACTTGTCTATAGATCTAAAACCCAATGAAAATGGGGATGAGCCTATCAATGCCTTTCAGTATAATAGTACTTCTGCTCATTCTCCAAAAATAGTGCAAAATAAACACATCCTTATGACTCAACTTTCAAAAAGACTTTACATATATATATATACACACACATATATATATATATATAAATGGAGTGGGAAGAGAAAAATATGCACAGAGATGGTAGTCTCAGTGTTGCAGAAATTCTCTGAGGGAAAGAATAGAACAGTTAACACGTGCAAAAAGGACAGTCCTGGGAAGACACACACAGATAAACCAGTGACTTCCAAGAAAAATCTGACATCTCTAGATACAATTAACTCATAAAAAGGGAAACTGGCCTGGGGGAGGTTTAGACGGTCCCACAGCTGATGAAACAGGAAAAGTGGGACAAAGAGATGCTTATGATGGGCAAAGAGAAGCATAAGTGTATTTTGGTGAGTGCAAAGAGCAATCAACAGAAGCTGGGTGAACTGCATTTTTTCTTAAGCCAAATTCAGTCACAGCACATAGGGGTCTTTTAAGGGTTCTAAGTTTCTCTTCAGACAAGAAACCCCTCCAACAGTATGTGCCAGTGAGGATGTTGCTTGTTACCCTCTTCTTTTAAAAAAAAACAGAAGAAAAAACTAAGGCAGACTTCTGCTTTAACAGACATTTTTGTACGGTTGCCATTTTGCCATGGCTTTCCCATTAAGGAACCACAACCCAATTGCAATGCAGCAGTCAGTAAATTACAGAGGCGCAGTGATTTATGCTTCGTTTATATCTGACAGTCATTGTTTATTTAGTCTGCAGTAATGAACTTGTGTCTGTACTGAAGCAAAATCCAAACGAGCATCTCTGTAGCCTAGAAGCACCTTGTTCATAATAACGAGAAAAATACTTGATGAACCATAATAAGTATGTTTCTTTACTGACTCAAAATTCATCCCTTATTTGAAAATCTATTCATACTAAGAGAAGGATGTTCACTGATTATGTTTTGAATAATATCCTTCTGTAATTTCAGTATTTTGCTAGTTGCAGTCTCTGTTAAGTACTGCAGAAAAATCATGGGATCAACAGGACTGTGGTCAGTTAATGAAACTGCTGCTTTCCACTATACTGTCATTTAAGAATGTTGTGCATTGTGATCCACCTATTGTATTCTGCATTTTCTTAATTACTCATCCAAGATTTTCACCAACTCCTTCCACAGTCTGAGTACTAGTGCTACTCTACCTGGAATGTGGACTAGCATCTGTACAGTCACAGTCCAGTACTGACATAGGAATGAATCATTACTGCTCTACTTGTGTCATAACTGAATTGATGCAATAGTGTGAAATAGGACATCTCTGAAGTCCTCTCAGTACCTCAGAGAAATAACCATCAGGGAGTTTTGGTAAGGTTGTCAGCTCTAACAACAGAGAACAATCATAACTAAGGGGCTTGTCTTCTTAATGCTTCTATGAATTAACTTTAAGACTGTGGCCTTTTAAGAGCTTTATAGCATCCCTAGACTTTTACATGCTTATATTTAAAGGTTTTATATGCTATGCATCAGGGCACGTTCTACCAACTTCAAATGCATAGTGTCAGGAATTAATTTCAGCCTTTGCAGTCCTCATCTACATAAGCTGAAAACTTGAACCCTGATTAAACTGTATTTTCATACAACACAACATCTGTGTTTTTCTGTTGTCAATGTAAATTATTGACAGCTGTCTTTTAATATTAGCTTTAAAAATATCTCTAATACATAAACATTAGGGAAATATTTTATTCAAACAAAAATGGACATCTAAAATCAAAAGGTCATCATCTCCAGAACAGTTATATTGAATCAAATCCAGCCCTGTCACAATTTTGGTAACTGAATGGGAGAACAAATATGTTCACCTCTGTGAGGTGGACCTAACTGCATCTACCTTTGCTGCTAAGCTCCTTAAAATCTTTCTTTCTTGCCTGCCTTGTTGTCTCAGTAGCTTTCCTGTTGTCCCCAAGCTTCATTCACAACTTCTGATATTACTACAGCCTTACTCATCTCCTGTGACAACTTTTTGAGACCCAAGGTTTTCAACTAGCTTGTTTCAAAATTCTAAGTCATCCAGTCACACGCAGTAGCCACATTTCCTTTTCTGTTTCATTCTCTTTTTTTGTATCCCCTTGTCTTGAGGGATCATGAATGCCATTCCCTAGAGCGCATCTGACTCACTTCACTCATCCAGTGAAGAACTTCTGGTGCCTAGGAATCCTTTAATAACAAAGGCTGGCTTATGTTCGAGAACCAGAAAAAACTGAAGAAGTAAAGTTACTGCAGATTTGGGTTCTTCATGATAACCATCTTTAAAATGAAAATAAAAAATTAGAGCAAATAGTGAAACATTATAACCTGTTTCAGCTTTTCTAATAATAAAGTAATTTCAACATTCCAGGCTAGATTGTCCTTAGTTCTACTCTTAAAAATAGAGAGAAGATCCCATTAGCATCTTCAGCACACCAACTAGTCCAGTGAAGAAGGCACCAGTATGGGTACGAGGATACATCTTCACCTTTCCAAATGACCTTATTTGCTCAAAATAGTAACAGCTCAACATGAAGGTAAGAGCCCTGCCAAAATGGCAGATCACTCGGCATATGAGTGGCATCCAGGGGATCAGGCCCAGCCAGCACACGTTCACAAAAGGCAGGTCGTGCTTGACCAACCTCATTTCCTTTTACGACTGGGTGACCAGACTGGTGGATGAGGGAAAGGCTGTTGATGTGGTCTACCTGGACTTCAGCAAAGCCTTTGACACGGTCTCTCACAGTATTCTCCTAAGGAAACTGGCTGCCCGTGGACTGGCTAGGGAGCCGTGCCCAGCGGGTAGTAGTTAATGGAGTCAAGTCCAGCTGGCAGCCTGTTACAAGTGGTGTCCCCCAGGGATCGGTACTTGGGCCCATCTTGTTCAATATCTTTATTGATGACCTAGACGAGGGGATTGAGTGTACCCTCAGTAAGTTTGCAGATGACACCAAGTTGGGTGG
>JAAGAY010011033.1:0-16828 GCA_011801015.1 Ardeotis arabs | reverse complement strand
GAAGCGGCGTTCGTAATACTGTGCCGAGCTCCGGGGAGACAGGAGTGGGGTTGGATGCAGTTTGGTGGCAGCACAGGGCTGGGGTCCCGGGTGAACACCACAGCCCTTACTTCGGTGTTTGACTCCACGTGGCAGCTGCATGTCCTGGTGTCCCCATTCCCAGCCCTGGGGAAGCAGCCCGTCGGAGGCATTCACTGCCGGGCCATGGAGCTCCACACCGGGCTGTGCCGGGACTTGTTCTGCAGCCGCCCTGACGCCAGGGTGGTGGTGACCAGCTCTGAGATTCAGAGGCAAATGCGTGCCTGTGGCATCTCTCGGCTGCTGGTCAGGGCTGGTGGGATAATGCTGCCCTGTGTTGATGGAGAGGTGACTGTTTTCCTGCTTGGCTTGCTCCTGGAGCAGGAGCTGACCTTGATCTGCCCATATAACCTGACTCACTTGCGTTGATAGAACTTATGTATCACCTGGGACTGGGCTGCTGTGCCTGGAGCACGAGGCTGCCTTAAATTCACACCAGCACCCCAGCAAAAAGGCTCCTATAGCCTGTTCTCTCCAAGGAGCGGGGTGCCACCAGCATCCGATTGCTGGGGACAAACCTGTCCTTGTGCAACACGGTCTGCAGCGACAGGGCAGGGGCTGGTCCTGGGCTGAGCGGGTTACTCTGGACCCTCTTGGAAAGGACAGGATTAACTTTGCTCAATGGGAGTTTAAAAGTTCAAAAGTCCTGAAGGAAAAAGTCCGTCCTGAAGAAAAAAAGTCCTTCCTGAAGGAAAAAAGTCCTAGAGGCACTTAATGCTTCGATAGATGGTTTTGTAAATGACAAACCGTCGTACTCCGTTCTTTGGTTTTTGGGGCTTTTTTGTAGCTTGAAACATTTTTTTTTTTTATTCCAACATGTCAGTTAATTAAAAACCAGCTCACATCTTCAAAGTCATCTCCACTCAATCTCCGACAGTTTCCCTTTGCCTGAAATAAGTATCTTTCTTTTTTTTTTCCTGTTTAAAGGAACCAAACCCCAAATCCAGCCCTTTCAACACTAATAAACTTGAAGAGCTCCGATCTGCTCCGTGCTGCCGGCTGGCTGGAGGTTCGCTGCTGCCAGCACTGGGGCCAGGGCGGGGGAAGAAGGAGTTAAAGGTTTGCACTGGAAGAGCCGCCTGCAGAGGCTTACATCCCACTCTTTCTTCACCGGTGTTTGATGGCTGGGAAAAGCCAGCTCCAAACTCAAATGCCCATAGACCGAGGGGACAAAATTTCCCCTCTTGGAGGAAACCAGGATGAGCTAGCTGTCTTTGGGGCTGAGCAGGCTGGTGTTCATTTGTATTTGCAGGTTTTGGGCTTTGCAGTCTGTGATTTGCCTGGTCCTGTTTCCAGGCTGGTCGGTGGGAGCTCCCCTCCCAACCCAGGGGGTGCAGGGGCAGCCCTGGCCCCCCGGGGCTGGTGGGCTCTGGTGGGACAAGGGACAGCTCTGTCCGCTGTCCCCCATCCCTCAGCAGGTGGCTGTTGTAGGGGAGGGCTGGCTGCCTCTGCCAAGGGAGCGCTCAGCTTGCACTGGGCGGGACTGGGGCGTACTGGGAGCGCTGCTGTGGAGGGGTGGGCTGTGGGATTGAGGACGGAGGGAGCGCAGCAGCACAGGGCTGGATGCAGCTGAGGTAGGTGCCTACCTTCTTCCTAACTCCTCCTTCTTCCCACTCCTGTGCCTGGCTGGGTGAGGGATGCTCTGTGCGGCTCCATCCCTCTGGGCACAAACAGGAGGGGAGGTGGGACAGGGGGGCCGTGGTGGGCTGTTGTAGGGAAACAAGAGGTCGAGCTGTGGCCAGGCTGAGCCTTGCTGTGGCCCACGGGGTTGAGGGGGCTGTATCCCAGCTTGGGGCATCACATCCCAGCAGAGCTGGTGGTGGCAGGGAGCAACGTGGGCAGCCTGCTTGGGCTTCGCTCGCCGGCAGCTCTGCCGCATCATTTACTCCTGTCCAGCCCGAAGGGGTCTACGGGGGCTGTGGGCTTCCGCTGAAGAAACGGTGGTGACTTCTGTTGGCTTTAAACGTGGCTCTTCCTGCTCCCCGCAGAGCCCTCTCGCAGCCCGAGTGCGATCTCCACTGGCTGCGAGTGCTGCAGGCGACCGAGTAGCACCTTCCACCAAAATGATGGAAAATGCAGTGTTTATGTCATTTACATTCTACAGCACGATCTTGATTTTAAAAATGTATGCTGTTGCCATCATTACGGGACAAGTGAGACTCAGAAAGAAGGTAAGTTCCAGTTTCCTTTACCTTTTTCTCCCTTTCAAGCTTTTTCCTTGGGTTTCTGTGGTTTTTCTTTCTTTTTTTTTTTCCTGTAAAGGCCAACAAAGTTTTCCTGAAGAAAGTTGATTTTCTTTGACGTAAGTTTAAAGCAAAACATGTTTCATAGCTGAGCAGATAAATATCTCGCTTCTCTTTTGCTCTTTTTGTTTGTTTCTACCATCTGTAGCTTGATGTTTATAATTTCTGAATCCTAATCTAAATAGTAATTTTAGATCTAAAATGCCATGCAGGTGAGCTGCTTCTGGAAAGAGACTGTTTACAGTTAATTTGCCGTGTCTGCCAAAAAAAGGAGAGCAAAAAAAAAAAAAGGTTTAAGAAGAAATAGTTGGAATGGTCTTTTTTTTCCTGCAATGTAGCAGAAAGCTTTCCTGCTTTCGGAGGCTGAATCCAGGAGAGCAGAAAGTCACGGGGAATAACAAGAATAGCTGGAGGAAATGGTTCTGGGACACAGGGGAAGAAACTGGGAGGACTGGGAGCTCTAGCTGGCATCAGGAGATGGGGTTAACTGGACCTTTTATTGCCCGCAACCCAAATTGAACCTGTGGCAAAACTCAGGTGTCTGTAAAATCTGTTTTAAAGTATTTGCGAAGTTTCTGACTGCATCAATGGAGTAGGAGGGAGAGATTTCTGCTCTCAGATAAAATACAAAGACAGACACTCCTGTGCTGTAGCATCGTTGTAACGGATGATTTGGCTTCTCCCCTTGGGTTTCCGAATGGGAACAGTCTGGGCTTGTAACACGATTAAAGAAAGCGCCAGGGTCCTCTCCAGGCTGCAAAGTGAAGCTGTCGCGTGTAAGCAGGTCCGTGAGGAACAGCTTCTGAGCATAGCTGGGGAGCTCCTATAAATCACTTTCATTTGCGAGTTTATTAGTGTAGGATCCGATTTCCCCAGGGCAGGTTTAAGTCACATGGTATCACTGCCAAAAGCCAGACAGGGAATATTCTTTCTCGGTAGGATGAACAAATCTGTGAGTCCTGGTTATGTTTGGACGCTGTATTCAGGGTCTGCAAGCTCTGTGCCAGCAGTGATCTCATTTGGTGGCTGGCAATGTCTGCTTTAAATGGGTTTCACTGGGAGAAGGGGACTGGGATCGGGCCGGCGCTCCCTTGAAGCCGTTGCATTGGGACCTGCTTGGTTGGCAGAGTTGGATTTTTCAGAGGATAAGGAAAATCCGTTGGGATGTGCAGGGTTAACCTCCAGGACCATGCACGTGGAAATGCAGTGACTCTTGTGTTTGTAAAGGGTGATGAGAAACTGGGGCTGAAAGGTCTCCTTGGGCAGGAAGAAATCCCCACAGGGTTTAAAGATTGAGGGCAAAGCTCCTACCTGTAAAGTTCCTGAAAACATGAGCAGCAGATACGTGATGGGGACTCTCTCTTGCAGGCGTTTGCAAACCCGGAGGACGCGCTGCGCAACGGGGGGCTGCAGTACTACCGCGAGGACCCCGACGTGGAGCGGTGCCGCAGGTGAGTACACAGCGGTGGTGGCGTTCCCCTGGCCACACTGCCATCCTTGGCAGCTGCTGGCAAAGAGGCAGTGGGAAGCTAAAGGGCTCATTAATTAAATAATTACTTAGATGGATTGAGTGCCTGGAGCTGGGCTGCAGGACCCTGTGCAGTGGGGCAGCTTAAAATCTAATGGTGTGCACTGGAGCAAGGATGCGTGGAAAAACCCAGGTTTGGGGTCTGACTCTGACACAATTATACTCCCTCCTAGATGCTCAAAGTCCTGCAAGCCCCTGAGGGCTTGTCCCATATCCACATGCTCCTTATGCCCTGCTCCAAAAGGACCCCAAACCGCCCAGATCCCTGCACAGCTTGGACAGTACAACCAGGACTGGTGCCAGTGCTGTATGCTGCGCTGTCTGGGGATCTGGGAAGAGGCTGGGCACGATGGCAACAACTTTTGTCTGCCTGATTGAGCAAACCTGTATCAGGTATTCAGCCCTGGGCTTGCTTTGCTGTCCCCTTTACCCAGGAGGTGCCCCGAGTGTTGGGCTGGATCTCTGTGTGGGCTGGTGACATGCAGGAAAGGGGCTGGAGCTGTGCCCTGCTGTCACTGAGCCCTTAGCCGCCAGCTCTGCTGTGGGTGGGGGACTGTGCCACTCTCCGCTTGCAAGATTTGCTTTAAAAAATACCCAGTGCCACCTAATTCCTGGGCTTCCAGAGGGAGGAGGACAGGAAACAAGCTGCTTCCTTGCTAGGAAAAAGAAAATAATATTAGTAATAATAATAATAATCCTCTTTTGATTAGTCAGAAAAGACAAACTTCCATAAAAATAAATAACCAGAACTGCAGCAAAGACCTGGGGAAGTCTGGGATCCAACTTGTGCAGTTAAAGCACTCAGGATGAGTCCTTGCTGACCTGTTCACAGCCCTTGAGAAGGCAAATTAAACCCAAGGTGTTTCCCCTGAAGAAGGGTGATGTTGGCTTTTCTTCTCAGGCTTATTGGGAGGGGAGCAGAGCCATGGCCGGGCTGCTGGGGTCTGTGCAGGGCAGAGGCGCAGCAGGGGAGAGCAAGCAGCAGCGGGAGGTTTCCCCCTTGCATCTTAGAGAGGCCCCCGGCTGTGTCTTGGCCCTGGAACGGCAATATGTCTTGTCTTTCCTTTCCTCTCCCCGTTCTTCCGTTTGTCCTTCCAGCCCTGCTGAACCTCCAAGTCCGCGGGGGCTCATTCGGACAGGGCTGTCGCGGGGCGAGGCGGTGGGTGTCCAGCAGCTGCCTTCTCCCAGCACGGGTGACACCAGAGCAAACCGTGCTCATCACCGCGGTGCTGGCTGGGCTGCGGGAGGGTTTTGTGGTGGCACCCACAGAGGCAATGCTGGCTCAGGAGGGCAAGCAGGGCCCTGGCTGGGAAGGGAAGGGGCTGGCTCTGCCCAGGGATCATCTGGCCAGGAGGAGCAGGGGGCTTCCTGTAGTTCCCCACCTTGTTCCTAGGTGTGGCAGGGAATACATCTCCATATCTGAGTTCTGATCAGCTCATCCCCACCGAGTCCTCCTGGCATCGCTGCTACAACAGCAGAACTCATTTTAGTGTCTTGTCCAAGCCAATTCCTCCATGCTGTCCCATAATTACACCAGGACAGCAACTGAAATAGGGTTTCCAGAAGGTTTCTTGCCGTGTTCATCCCCCTACCTTGCTTGGAGACATGGCCCTTAAGCTAGGAACTGCTCCTCATGGAGGTGAAAGAGTGGGCAGGAGCCCCCAGCTGCTCTCCTGCCTGTTTCGGGGATAACGGGATGCGGAAAGCCCTCAGGGTGGCTCTTTCTGGGTACACCAGCCTGTGCATCCTCTTCCTGCTCCAGAAAAGCCAGGGCTGGAAACAGCTCAGGTGTGATGTTTACCCTCAGGTGCCCTGGTCCTGCTCAGCCTGGCCCAGGCTCTGGCGTGGGGAGGGGGCAGCGAGGGGTGCTGGTGGGGGCTGGTGTTCAGCGCGTAGGTCATTTTGTGTGATCTGGTGATGGGAACCAGCTGCTGGACCCAGAGCCTCCACTCATGTCTCTGTCTCTGGGCATCGCAGTGAAGGGGAGGAGGTTGGGGCAAGCTGGGTGACCAGAGCCCTTCCCTGCAGCTCCCACTCCATCTTCCTGCCTGGGAGCAGTCACTCTCCAAAAAAACCTGGGCATTTGGTATTGAAAATTTCTGATGGAGACGCTTTTGGAAAACCTTGGCCTGAAGAAATCGGTGTTTGGTGGGGCAGTTGCCAGGGCAGAGACAGGGACACCTGCTCCATGGACCTGACTCCAGGGGCAGGAGAGAGTGCTTAAACACAGCCCTCTTTCTTTTCCAAAGTCAGTTTTCAGCCAGGTCTATCCCAGCACTAATGAGCTGTGACTGAGCATCCTAAAACTTCCTGGCCACTTCTTGTGCCAAAAAAGCAGCACAGGCATCTTGGCCTTTGCTTCAAGGAAGAAATCACTTACAATTTTCTCTGGGCTTTGGGAACATTTAAACTTCCTGGGGCGCAGGAATGGGGAAGCAAGAGTGGTTCTTATCAAGGCTTCATCTCTGCCTCTCAAACCTTCAGAGATATGGGAGGGGAAGGCAACCGAGCCGGCTGTGCTGCGGGATCTGTCCCCAGCAACCGGGGCAGCTCTTGCACCTCAAGGGAGCAAAATGAGGAGAGGCAGAGGCAGTGGGAGGGCGAGGACAGCCTTGCTACTTTGGGGACCAGTTTCCTCCTTCGAAAGAGGAAACTCCTGGTACCTGGGGCAGGAGGGACGCAGCCTACGCTCACGGCACAATCTGCTCCCATGCCGGTAGCGGTGCGGTGCGTGTGGTGGCAGGCAGTGCCGCGATGCCCGGGCAGGCGGGCGCTCAGGCAGAGCGCAGGGTTTGGTCCCGTCAGTGTCAACGGGTCGTCATGTAGCCACAGCCATCCTGCGGTACAATTAAGCAGGTGCTGCTGGCACAGCACGGGGGTGCAGGGGGTGCTCAGGATGCTCCTTCCTGGTCCTCTTTGGGTGCACATACAGAGAGGGGCAAAGCTATGAACCCTCCTATTCTGGGACTTTCTCCTCTGGAGAAACTGCGGTCTGAAAATCACCGTGTTATTGTGTAACATGGCCACATCTGGGGCCGTGCAGTGCTGTTGCTGCACCAGCTTTGAGCTGTTTTCAGCTTTGCAGGATCTTTGTTTGCTTTGTTTATTTAAAAGCTCCAACCCTCAAGCTGTCATCTGTCATAGCAAAGGTGTCCCAGTCACAGAGGGCAAGCTTCTGGAGGGCAGCTTCCCAAGGGAGAGACAACGGGTGCAAAATCCTGCTGCCTGCACATGGTCTGATTCCTTTAGGGGCCACATCCACCCTGGCCTGGATGCTCTGGCTAGAAGGGATGGGAGATGTCAGGGAAGCCTAGTGGGAAGGAGCAACCTTATCTCTCTTTTCAGGGCCCACCGCAATGACATGGAGAACATCTTTCCCTTCCTCTTCCTTGGAGCTGTCTACTCCCTGCTGGATCCCAGTCCCACAGTGGCCAGGATCCACTTCTTCATCTTCTGTGTGGGGCGCATCATCCACACCATCGCCTACCTCCTGGGGCTGAAGGCGCCCACACGCTCCGTGGCCTATAGCGTGGCACAGCTGCCCTGCTTCTCCATGGCTCTGCAGATCCTCCTGGCCACCACCCCGTACTGGTAACACGCAACGAGACTGGTCTTCCAAACTCCCTCGTCCTGAGCTCTGCTGCTTTCCCTGGCTGGACTGGTTGGTGTGAGCGTGCACGTGTGTGTGAGTGTGTGTGCACGTGGTGGGTTGTCAGGGAGGCCATCTCTGCCCCAGGGATGCTCAGTGCAGCCTTGATAAAGTCCCTATGCTATTGAAATTGGGAAGAGAAGTCACCAGAGAGAAGGGGGACCTCACACCTTGGAGAAGGAAGGGGACGCAGAGGCAGGTTTCGCTCACTCCTGCTAAGAGTAGGAGGGGGAAAGCACCCAGACTGCCCCTGGAGGAAGGGGTTCATTGAAGGAAAGAAGGTTTTCTGGCCCAGCCCCATTCAGGACTGGGAAGGGGAAGATGTGCCCTTTCCCCTTGGTCACGAATACCCCACGAATGAGGAAGGGAAAGCCATGAGGGTCCCATGAAATCTCTTGGTCAGCAGAGGTAGGTGGTAGCAGAGGGGGGTTATAAACAGCTGCCCTCCTGCCTGGCCTGTGGGTCTCTGGGGAGGAGGGGTCCCTTAGTTTCCCTCTCCCTGCGACGAGGAGGACACGAGGCAGGTGCCTGCCAGGCAGCGTAATGTGGAAGTTGACATCTCAGGGGTGACGTTGTGAAGCCACTGAAGCGTTCAGTGCTCGCCTCGTCTCGCGCCACAGGACGCAGCTCCCTGCCAGGGAGCCTTACTGCAGGCAGGAGCCTGCCTGTCCCAGCAAGGACACCCCGCAGCCGGCGTTTGGCAGCTTCTGGCCAGCAGCAGCCGTGACTTTTCCATCTCAGCCTCACCGTGGCAAGATGCAGAGGGACGTGCCTGGAGCAGACGGCAGGAATTGCTTACCCCGTAGGAACTGGACCCAAAGCCCTGGGAGTTCTGGAAAGACTGAGGTGCTCACACAAAACAAGGGGTTTGCAGTTTGCAGACAGAGCTTTCTCCCAAGGGCCGTATCTGCGTCCACATGCCACTGATGCCTGAAAACGCTCCCAGAGCAGCAGAATTTTTCTCCCCTCTGTTTGTAGCCTTTCTCTGGCCACAGAACAGCCTGTTGCTGTCTGGGGAATGTGCCGTGACCGCTTTGGAGGTGTTTTCTTTCAGCTCTTTCCTGTTGTCCACTGCTGCCAAGCTGTGCGCAGCTCGGATTAGCTGGTGTTTGCAGAAAGCTCTGGAAATGAGCAGAGCGGCTTTGAACCGCTTGGCAGGAGGAGAATACCACCACTCTGCGGTGTCACGTGAAAGCCATCACGCTGGAGAGGAGAGGCTGGGAGCAGGGTATCGCAGGATGATGGACCCTCCTGAGCTCCTCTGCCGTGCAGCTGTCCTGAAGTGCCAAGCACTGGTCCAGGCAACAGCAGCATCCGATGGAGCACCCCTATGGAGGACAAGGCAGGAGGAAGCTTCTGCTGTTCAGTGCTTCCTCCCGGCTCTGAGGGCAATGCAGAGTTTTACTAAGATCACAGGGGGAGACCAGAATGAGCAGAAAATAAATTCCCCTTCCACCTGTCCTAAGCACTAAAGCTGTTTCTTCAACCCCACTGTCCTCAGAGATGCTCGTATTGTGACCTCCCTGCACAAAGTACGGGGTGAAACACCGGCTCAGACTGATGCTCTCTGAGCCCTTGCCTGGCTGGAGGAGCAGCTGTGTACTGGTAACTCCCGACCCTGGTGTGGATGCGGCCTTAGGCTAAGCTGTTTGGTGAGGTTTGGAGAGGAGCGCTGCGCTCTCCCGCAGGGGATGCAGGGCCCACCGCGCGTGGAAGGTGGGCAGGACTGCAGATTCTGCAGTTTGCTCTTGACCACTTCTCATTTGCACAGCCTCAACAGATGTCTGGGTAATGCACACCCCTCTTAACAAGCCTTGCTGCCTCACGTGGCGCACGAGGTCTCGAACCCCTGTACATTTCCCTGCTGCTGCACATGTATCCCGGTGGCAGGAAGCAAATATTCCCAATAAAAACAAATCATTGTGCTCTGATACATCCTTCCTTCGGGAGCAGCAGATGCAGCTGGGTAGCAGCTGGGTCCAGCCCCAGCAGGATGGCTCCCCAGCTGCAAAGCGCTTTGCTAAAACACACTGCAGAGCCTGGAGTGCCCTGGGACTCCTAAAGAGACTCCCTTTGCTCTGCCTCACCTGCCCTGCAGAGGAAGCTCATTTCCAGGTGTGCATAATTTGTGCCGATCCTGTAAATTTAGCAGAGCTGGGGCTTGAAGGTAGCCCTGCTCAGTTTTCCTTCCTGGAGTAGCAGGCTGCTACAAAGCTTGGTGTTCCCCAAACATTCCTCCATCCCAGCTCCCTCAAAGCAGCTACTGGGTTGAGATGCTTTGTCCCAGCAAGGCTTCTTCCCGCTCAGCTGGGCGCTTCTTGCCTTCAGAGCCAAGCTGGTGCTTAAATCCTGGAGGGCTGGAGAAGTTCAGGTAAGATGTGGTTGCTGTCATTTCTATGCTTATAACTTGCAAAGGAGCTGCCTGTATTTTTTGAGTGCAGCAGCCCCCTCTTTTTGCCAGTAGGTTGCTGGGAAGCAAATGCCTCATTTCCTTGGTTTTCTCCTTTTTTTTTTTTGTCTTAAGCTGCTGGTGTTTGGGAGGTGCTGCCCCAGTGGTGTCTGCGTTAGCTGGTTGAGGTGGACAAAATGGCTCCACTTGGTAGTTGTTTTTTTTTCTTTCCTTCATGCTTTTTGCTTTCAAATAAGAAAGGCAGCAGCTTTATAAAATAGGCTGTCTCCAATGTGTGTTGCTGTGGTTAGAAATGTAGCTGGGACTGAGATTTTTGGCATGGAAAAGGAAAAAAAAATGGGGCTGCAGAACCTCCCCAGCCCCCAGAGCTGCCAGCTCCTTCAGCCTCCTCTAAACTGCCTGTTTGGTGCCTGAGGCTGATGCCCTGCTCCAGGAAGCCAAGGTTACATGCAGAGCTCTGCTTTCTTCTTTTTTTTATTAAAAAAAAAAAATAAATGCTGCTGTACTGGCTGCGGGGAAAATCTTGGGAATGTGAACTCTCCTGGCTCCAAAAAAACAAACAGAAAAAGCCCACAAGGCAAACTTCAGAGGCCCAGCCACTGCGCTTATTTTGAAATGCTGCGGAGGTTGGTGGGAGGCAGGATGGAGCCCGGCTCTCGGCTGCCTGGTCAGCCCCAGCCCCGTTGGGGCTCTCCCAGGACCAAGGCGGTCGGAGCCACTGGCTCTCCCCCGGGCACAGTTTGCTGTGCGCGGGGCAAGTGATGAGCTAAAGCATCACCTGCCTTTTCCCAAATAATATCCTAAAGCCCAGAGCTCCCAGATTCCTGCTCTGGCGTCGGTGTGGAGGAAGCATGTGCCCAGGGTGCCCTGCAGCTCCAGGAGAGTGAGGACAGCGGCTGCATCTACCGGGCTCTGGGTTTGGTGTGTGTTGTGTGTGCCAGCCGTGTGGTTTGCACACCCAAAGTGGGAACGCTGCACACCCACCTGGGACTGCGGAACAGCGGAGTTTGGGGTTTACGTGCTCGAACGTGACTCGCGCTGCCAGTACGCGTCTTCCTCCGCTCTGCTGAGCCCAAGGTGTCTGGGGATGGGGGAAAAGCAAGCGGAAACCCAGCACAAACCACCTCCTCTCCCACGCGCTCCCAGTCAGTTCAGCCCCAGCTTTGGGCTTACCCCTTCCTCACCTGCCTTGCCCTTTGTGGGGTCTGAGATAAAGACCCCCTCCTTGGGCATCTCAGCCTTCTCTGCCCTCCCAAAATCTCCCTGGCGGGCGTGGGGCCCTTCCATCTCCTGCTGTAGGGTTTTGCGACACAAAAGCTATTCCTCTTGAGGAGCTGGGATTTCTGTGCCTTGTGGGGAGAGCGGGAAGAGCTGACTCTACAGGCACGGACATCCCAGAGGTCAGTCCCCTCAAAAGATAACGGTGTTTCCCTGCTCCTCTCTGGCATGCACGAGGATGAAGTTGGCACAAGGAAAACTTTGTCCGCCGGGATTTCTTCCTGCCAGGCTCCGGAGCTGAGCTGTGAGATGTCCTCAGCTTGCGACGTGGGTGCCAGCTCCAGGCAGGGGAGAGGGAGCCAGAGGATGGGGGTCGATCCCTGGGCCGGTGTGGGGAGGGATGTGGGGCAGAGCAGCACCGGGGGGCTCCGCTCCGCACCCCTCGGCCCCGCCGGGCTGCGCTGCGCGGGGCTGCAGCACCCTCGTGTGGCTGCGGGGGGCCCTGCTCCCCCCGCCCCTCGGCCAGGGGGACCCTGCCCACGGGACCGACCCCAGCCCGGCTGCTGGCAGGCCCCGAGGGGGCTTGAGGTGTTTGGGGCGGAGGGATGGATGGGTGCTGGGTGCCGTTCTTTGGGGAGCGGGTTGCGGAGGAGGCTCATGTCTGCTCCCCTGCCCATCAGCCTCTCCGGATGCTCTGCCTTGCTCCCGGCCACGCGTGCGATAACTCTTCCTCGGCTTTGTAACACCCACTACAAAGGGAAATTTTGCTTCCTCCCCCTTTCCCAAACTGTTGCAGAGTGTCACACCCCAGCCCGTAGCTGCCATCCAGCCTCTTGAGAGCGGCTCTACTGCCTTAGGTTGCTGCTTTGGGGAGTTTGGAAAGAAAGATTGGTGAGCAAAATATCAGCTGCAGGGAGATGCTCCTTCCAAATGAAGTTTAGGATGACCATCGCATCCCCCAAGACAGGAGGGGCTCAGCTGCTGGGAGATGACGTGTTGCTGTCATGTTATCATGTTTCTGCGGCTCGTAGATGGTGTCAGCAGGACCCGGAGGGTCTCCAACCTTTCCATTGCCACCAGAGGGAGAAGGGCTCAGCACAAGGCTGACGGGAGAGGAGGGTGCTGTAACCGCTCTGTGTCTGTGCAGCTCCTTCTGGAAGGGGACAACCAGGCTGGCATCCCTGCGAGCTGGAAAATGGGAGCTCTGTTCTGTCTCGCTGCTGTGGCAGCCGATGCTGATGACAATATAAAATCGTTCTCATGAAAACATTGCAGGGGCAAACTTTGACCTTTCATCAGTTGGAAAGCCATGCACAAGTGTTGGGTTGCTGGGTCAGAAACAAGGAAAGGGGGTACAGGGAGGTCCCCCCCATCAGCTGAGAGCTGTCCTCAACTGCTTCGAGGAAGGAAACACAACTTGCAAACAATATTCTTGCAACCTTCCCCCTACCTGAAGTTGTCATGTATGGAGGGAGACCAAGTCTCCTGCAGAAATCAGTTGTGGTGATGGATGTGTCCGTGACAGACTGCTTCCTAAGAGGAAAAGTCCGCCTGTGCTGGAAGAGGAGGAGAGGTAGCACAGTGCCTTTGAGCTCCTCTTCATCGGCAGCATCCCCTGGCACACCCCTCCCCTGTGGAGTGCAGGCCCTGCCAGGTGGGCTGCAGCTCTCCATGCTTGTCTGTCTCCTGGCTTGCAGACCCCTGAGAAGTTGTTCCTCAGCTCCTGGAAGCCAGCAGACCATGAGCTGAGACCTTCTGCTCTAGCAGGACCTGAACCAAAGCTGGGACGGTTCAGGCAGGAAATAAGTGACACATTTCCAGCAGCTAAGAAATTCCAGGAAGAATCTGCCCTGGGATCTGCAAGCTCTTCACTTCCAAGGGTCTTCTGACTTGGGGCTGGATGCCCTCCAAAGGGATGCTGTGCATTGGCCACATGCTGAGGATGTGAGGATGCAGCTTGGGTGACATTTTCTGCCTGGGGCTAGTCAGGAGGGTGGACAAATTGCCCTAATGATCTACAAATCACTGATTGAATAAGTGGCTACAAAGCAGTACCGGACAGGGATGGTTAAGCTGCTGGTGTGTGGGACCATGGCTAGTGGAGTGGGTCAATATGGCTTTGTGGGCTGATCTGTAAATCATGTGTGGCGTGCCCTGAATCCCAGTGACCAGTTGTGGTTTGGGGCACCAGCACAGCTCCCTGTGTGTCTCCTCGCTCCCTCAGCCTGTCTCTCTGCCTGTGTGCCCCATCTGTGCCCAGCCCGCAGCTCACCAGGTTAGTGCCCGCCTTGGTGCACAGGATGGAGTCTGGAAGAGCTGGATTTGGTGCTGATTTGGGCTCCCAGTGCCTCTGTTGGCTGCCCAGCCCTTACTGAGTCTGTGCTTCACAGAGCAGCATCTGTCCGAGTGCCTGCATGTGGCTGCAGTGACAATGTAGATGGTCATCTCCTTATTTCTCCAGTGCCCTCGATTCCCCGAGCGCATCCAGACCTCTGCGTTGCCTGTTTCCGGCTCCCAGGGCTGTGCCATAACTTTCTGGTGGTCTCTGGGACCACTGATGAGCACTCATCCCCGAAGGACAGGATGTCTGTAGCAGATGCTCATCCCTTATGTCTGTGGAGCATCAATTAGTGTTTGCAGGTTTCCACCCCCAGTTACAACACTGGGTTTGACCTGATAATCCAGCAGCGAGGTTCTCTGCTGCCTGCTCCTGGCCCCATTCCGTCTCAGCCCATTCCCTCACTGCCGGGGGGAGAGGTGGGTGCTCCTCCCGAGGCTGTGGGTGCCAACTGGGGCCGGCATTACTGCGAGCTGCTGCTTCCTGGGGAAACTGGGAGCTGCCTGGGACAAACCCTGGGAGTTCTGCTGCTCCCAGCAGGATTTTGAAGAGGAAAAGCAAAGTGAACCCTCTTCCCCGACACCCCTCCCTCAACAGCCCGCAGTCATTATGCTGGAATGAAAGGAGATGGATCTGGCAAGGCCCTGCAATTAGCTGTTGGCCTTTGTTAAGCTGTTTTCTCTGCCCCTCGGGAAGGTTTCAATCATCTCCAGGCATCAGCTTGAGGGTCCCCAAGCCAGAGAGAAGCCTGGCAGTTCTGCAGCGGCCTGTGGTCCCTCTGCCCCGTCCGAGTGCCTCAACACACGGCCCCCTCGCTCCTGCTCCTCTCCTGGGGCTCATGGACCACACCCCGTTTGGGAGCCTGGGATGAAATCCGGGTCTTGGGGAGAAGCTGTGAGGTGCCAGCGTTGCACAAGGTGAGGGTGGACGGCTGCCGACTCTCATCCTCCGCTTGTCCAGGGCAGGTGGGGAAACGGCTGCGGCCAGCAAGGAAACAGCCACGTCCCCACCGTGTGCGCAGACACATCTCTACTCAGTAAAATATTTATTCCTCCATTATTTCACAAGAGTTGTTTTTACAAAAACCTTACAAAAATTTCCAAGACACAGACATGCAGAAGGGGGAAAAAAAAAATAATCCACTGTGGATCTTGTTACAATTGAAATGTACAAATAGAAAGGGCGCGAGCGAGCTTAGATTACAATAATCCCTCCGTCCTGCTACCCCTCCATGGGCGCGATTTGTGTCTCGTCTCGGTGAGGCTTCGGCGCTGATGGACAAGCCGTGACAAACTGCCAAGAGCACGGCGAGGGAGGGACCCTAAGGTTAGGAGTGAATGTTTTCCAATATATATATACATATAGATATTTAGTGAAGAAATATTTATTCCCTGCTTTTTTTAGGTTTACAGAAACGGCATCTGCAAACTATTAAATGGGTTTATTTTCATTAATGCTCTCAAAGAGGCAGCAACATTTATATCCCTGTGGTTTCATCTTGTGTAACTGAAAAAAGAGCCCTGTGCTTTCCATGGGAATAGGACCCCCCCCAGCCCCCTCCTCCTGCCCCAAGCAGCGTTTCTCATGGCGGACGATTTGATCCGCAGTGGATCCGTCTTCCCCCGGCCTAGCGTGTCTCGGCTTTTGTCAGGTCTCTGTGGGGTGTCTCGCTGTGGTCTGGGGAGCTGTGTGCTCCCCTTCTGGTGTGGCAGATGGTGGGGGGGGGATAGCAGCTCTGGAAACAGGGGTGGGGGACACGGGGTGGGTGTTTAGGGTGACTTTGCTCCCTGGATGAGGTGGGCAGTGTCGGTCAGGCTGTGCCCCCTCCCTCCCCACCATGCTTGAGGACATGGCTGTGTTGGGTGGGGGGCAGGATGGAGGGGCCGGTTCACCCCCAGCCAGAGGAGATGTGCTCCTCTCCTGGTTCTCCCATCAGGTCTCCAGCTCTGATTGTGGGGTGAGACCACCTGGGCAGGCGCTGCCTGGGGTGAGGCTGAGGGTCCTCGTGCCCCAGATGCTGGGTACCACATGCAGAGAGCCCCAGTGGGAAAGGGAGTGGTGGGGACTCAGGTGGGCACGTGGGACACTTTCAGCCTTGGTCTCGCGCACCAGATCTACTGCTATGGTCCCCCACAGGGCTAAGCCCTCCTAGGCAAGTAGGGCTGGTGCCTTCTCCATCCAGGCCACCCATCTTAGCTGGTGGTTTCTCCATCCTTGGCTGGTGGCTCTTTGCAGTGGGTGAGGAAAGGGTGGACTGGTTTCCAGAGGGCTTTGTGCACAGGGTAAAACCTCCATCGCTCCGGCTCGCCCCCCATTGCTGCGGCATTGGCAGGGGAAGGTGGAGGGCACATCTCTCTGCGGCTCGGTCCCAAAGGAGAAGGACTGGGATGGCATAAGCCTGGGGCAAGGTTGCCCACCCTGTGTCCATCCCCCTGCACATCCCACCTTGCGGCCTCATTAGGCTGCACAGCAGGGTGGGATGAGGGGGAAACCATTTCCTTTCTGCAAAACCAAAAAAGCCCACCCCTGTGGAGTCGCCAGCCCCAGACCCCTGCGCACATCTGCAGAGCTGCCGACGGGGAGGCTGTGCCTCCGGAAGGCAAAGCCTGCTTTGCCGTTGGCACGAAGCGCTGGGAGCCACCTACTCAGCTGAAACCCAACAGCTTTTTCCAATTTTCTCTTTCCCTGGGATGGTTCAATGAGCTGGGGCTCTGCAGAATTGCTGGCAAACCCACCAAGGCAGGGCAGCGGTGCCGGTTTGGGGACCAGCAATGCTCCCCCCCGGCTCACGGGAGAGCTCATAGGCTCTGAACGATGCCATCGACACAGGCAGCTCCTAAATGCAGGCAGCACGGGGCAGGGGGCTGGCTGGGACCGGCCGTGGCGGGGGCGAGCTGTTGGCTTCCCAAAGTCTCCCCCAAGCACCGCAGCTCGGGACGCACGAAGAGGCAAACGCGTGGGTCAGCTTCAGCACACGCCGTTGAGCACCGTGAGTTGCAGCCCAGCGGAAAGGGGAGCTCGTGATCCTCCCATCGCTGCGTGCTGTCCCTGCGGGAGGAGAAGACCCAAGAACTCTTTGGCTCTCTGGGCGAGATACCCAAATTGGTCAAATCCAATAGTCCAAGATCCTTCCATGTTTGGAAGCAAATTCTTGTTCCCTTGGCAAGTCTGTTTGTCCTCGAAGAGCGCGTGGGGGGTATGTGTGTGTATATATAGCCTTTATTATAAGGGTGTGCGGAAAAGCAAGTTTCTAACCAAGTTTGCTCCATATGTGGCTATAATTATGTGCCACTTCAGCCTGGGACTGACTCTACCTTCAAAAGGGAAGAGGAGAGGAGAGGTGCTGAGACGTTGGATGAGTGGC
>JAAGAY010011032.1:0-17523 GCA_011801015.1 Ardeotis arabs | reverse complement strand
GGAGGGGCGAGGGCAACCGCGTCCCGCTTCCTTTCCCCCCCAGCCCCGGCGCCTCTCCGGGCAGAGTGCGCGACCTGGGTGGGAAGCGGGGAGGCCCCGGAGGCGCCCCGGTCTCCCTTTGGCCGGGGAATGTCTGCGAGGGGCGGGAGGAATCGGCGTCTCCTTTTTTTTGTCTCAGGCCGTGGGTTGTTTTCCTTCCCTCAGGGACCCCGAGCACGTACATTTAGGATACGCGTGTTGATGTTTGTTAAGTGTCTGCAGACTTTGATTCTGTGCGCCTTGCAGGCCGGTGGGTGTACAGTGATCAGCTTTAACGGCTTTCAGGTGCAGCAGCAGTGTCTGGTTTGGAAGACCAGAATCGTGCTGACAGTGACATTCTACCGTGAAAGATTTTCCTGCCTTTTGGAAGGGCCTTTGCTGTGAAGGCCTGGAATTGAGGGACTGCCAATGTGTTCTGGTCCTATTCCTAACCACGCTTTTTAAAACTGCAGTCTTTTCACACCATGTTTCAAGTTTATGCCGGGCTTTCTTTCAGTAATGCAGCTCTTCGTGCTGTATCTCCATGCTACTTGTTTTGAAATTGGAGGGGATGGAAAAGTAATTCTGAACACACCTACAGCTTCGCTCTTAGTCAGCCACTTGCTTGTAAGTGCTGTTCTTTGTTTACAGAGTAAGGATGCAGAGACATGCCTATAAAATTGAAGATGGTAATGGAATGCATGGCAAATTGTACACAACTGCTAAGTCAGATACAGATAATGATGTGACTCAAATTAGTGTTCGTATAATCTTAAAAAGAATTTATTTTAACTGTTTCCAGTTTTAACTAAAGTAATGGAACAGTTGTTTAAAGGTGATTTAAGTGGATAGTCAAATGAAAGAGCAGTGGGGTTTTAGCTGAAAATAAATAAACTGATTATATTTAACCTGTTCTGCAGACCCTTTTTTCTTTGTCAGTCTTTTCACTTTTCTCTATTAATGTGTGGGAAGTTGAAGGAAGAATTTGGTGAAAGGGATAAAATCAAATTATTTTTGAAAAACCTCTGATTTACAAAATAGTCTAACATTGTCTTAGTGCAATGTTAGGGTTGTAATCATGTGATCAACTGCCATACTGACACCTGTTTTGTGTGTGTGCATTAGTCTGGTAGCCCAGGTACCAATTTCCATTCTTTTTTTAGATTTTTATTGCAACAGTACAGCTCTTGTATCTGATTCTATTTTACTTCATCCAAGCAAGTTATTTTCTTCAATGTGCTATTTCCATAGTACTCTCCTAAACCTTACGAAAGCATCAGCCTTTGTGGTACTTAATATTCTTTATTAGAGGATAAGACAGCGCCATGTAAAGCAAGTAAACTTCCTGTGTTTTTGTAGTGATGGTGTCTGCTTGCTTTTGAACACAAAAATGTGTTCCTTGGTCAAACATATGTCTTTTATGTAGTGCTTCTGTGGAGAACCTAGTATCCCACCAAATGAGAGAATACAGCTCTTTTGAATGGAATAAGTGCAGGATTTTGTTATTTTTTCCTGTCATTAACGGATACAAATCTTGTTTCCCTAAATATCGATTTACGATCAATTAAATCATAGAATCGTAGAATGGTTAGGGTTGGAAGGGACCTTCAAAGGTCACCTAGTCCAACCTCCCTGCAAGGAGCAGGGACATCCCCGACTAGATCAGGTTGCTCAGAGCCCTATGTAATCATTTAATTAGTTTCTTCATTGTGAGATAGTTGAAATTACAACTACTAATAAAATATCAGTTAGTATGTAGACTGACTAGTGTTTTTTAGAAGAACAAAGCTCTGCAAATGATGTTTTCTTGATTCATCTCAGAGGTTATTTCTCCCAAATAGTGCAATCAGATCACTTCTCTGGTCAGTTTTCTCGGGCAGTTTATGACTATTTTCTTTCTTTAGATAGTTTTCTCACTCGGTTGAGATTAAGAAGCTCTTTGTCTGTCTGTTGTCTGCTTGTAAATACTTACTGTTTCCCTAGGCTGCAAGGGTCAATGTATAATAAGGAAGTAAAAAAAAAAAAAAGAAAAACCCACCAAAACCCAAAACAAATGCCAAAACCAAACAAAAAAGAAAACTCAACAACACACTAAGCAGACTTGGATATGAAAATGCCTGAGGGGATTGTTTTTATTGTTACTTGACCTTCTTCTCATTTTGTTCTTTAAGAGTGGAAGTGTCAGGGGCTCTTACCATGGGACAGTTCTGTCAGTCCAAAAGGTTTAATCACGTCTGTAAAGTGAAGTCTTACTTCACTTGCTTCAGGATTCCTAAGAGCATAGCTCTGCAGAGCAGGGCAGGCTTCGGAAGCCTATCGCGGATGTGGTATACTATTTTTCTTTTGCCAAGTGAAATCTGCTGGAAGAAACTCGATGGGAACTAGCAGATTATTGCCTGACAGAAAGGCAAAAGGTCATAATTGAGCTGGCCACTGATACTTTGCAGGAGATGGCAGCTTTCAGTTTGTACTTCCTCCTGAGTCGTGAATTCAGTTTGAGATGGGAGATGCTGTTGCCCAGGTGTTTCTTTCGGTATGCTGTGGCTCTCACTCGGTTTCATCCATTACTATCTTTGATATCTCTTTCATAGTTCATTTGGTAGCAATATTTTTTTCAGATGTAATTATGGTGTTTAAAATATGGAGTAAGGCAAAGAAATCTCTAGCTGCTTGGTTCTTCAAGTGTTTTAACTGGAGTATCCAAGATAAATATCTAGAAATGTAACTTTTCCTAATCTTTTTTATGATCTTTACCTGATAATATTTCAAGAACAGCAATAGAAAAAGGCTGTAGTATCCTGAAGATGACTGGTGTACCAAAAATATGAAAACCAGAAACATGGTGACAGTCTTTATTACTAATTTTTAAAGGACAGAGAGAACTACAAACTGGGAAGCTAGTCTGCTTCCTTTTGAATCTCTGAAAAAAAACTGGAACAAAAGCTATTTGCAGGTGTCTAGAACAGAATAGCTAAATAAAAGACACATCAGTTTGTCAAGGATAGATTGTTGAAGTAATCTTATTCCACTGATAGGCCTACTGTATACAAGAAGATGTCTTATATTTGGTCTTTAACAGGACTTTTGATTCTGTTTCTCAGGATGTTTTTGCTGGGGAAGAACAGCTAGGAACAGCTACTGTGTGAATAAGAGGCCAGTCCCTTGTCAATTACTCTTCAGTATTTTAACAAAGAGTTTCCATAATGAAATAATGGGATTATTAAAAGTTAAGAAGGCACAAAACTAGGAGGGATTGCTGGCCTTTTGGAATGTGGTAGTGGAAATCAAAATGCCTTGAAGATTCAGAAGCCTGTGAGGGGGGAAAGGGTGTGAATGAGTAGAGTTTTGTGCCTGCGCTTAAGCAGGAGCTTGCAACTAGACAAATACAACATAGAGAACAGTGTTGTTTTTCTTAGAGGGAAAGTATTTGGAGGGCATAATAAACTGAATACTTGAAGGGAGCATCGTGTAAGTTCTACTTCTATTTATATGTTTCAGTAAGGCATGTGAAGCAATGTTTACCCTTGGTTCAGGCCTTCTCAGGCATCAGATGGGATACTGTGAGGGTTCCAGCTCATTGTAGAAGGAAGTGAGTGAACTGGGGAGAGTGTTAAGGGCAGCCATGAGAAATCTGCAGAAAGTGTGATATGACACTGACTGAGAAGGGGATTGAAGTACCAATTACATTAGTCTGCAAAATTAGCACTCTGCTGGTAAAATGCTTTCCTGCAAAGTTTGAAAAGAGTAGAACTGTGGTACAGTCTTGTCTGGGATTTCTGATTAAAGGGGAGTTGGGAGTCAAGTGAGACCCAGGTCCTTTCTTCACAGATATGCTCTGCTCTTTTTAGCACTTATTTCAGAATATAATACTGGCCTGTCTTTTTGTTAGTTTTGGTGCTACATAAAAGCTCTAAGAAAGTGTGGGTTTTTTTCGTTCTCTGCTGTTTCATTTAGTAACTTGAGTATTTCTTTACCAGGCAGAGTAGTTAGCTCATTTGTTATGCAGATGGTCATGAGTGTGGTTAGTCTTGAGGCTGGCAAGGTAATTTAATACTGTTAATAGTTCGGAGTCTCTAAGGGAATTAAGTGTGAACTGAGCCCTTTATGGTGCTTGCGAAGAGTTACTACCTGCGTTTGGATTCTAGAGGATTTCATGCCAGAATTTTGAAATGTATGTCCGATATGGGAGTAACCAAACTCTTCCATTCACAAAATTAAAAACTTACTGGTTTTGTCTGTGTCTGAAGCAAAGCAAGGAAATCCTAAGCCTACACAAGAGCGTGTCCTTTCTTTTATTGGTGAAGTTGCACTTCCAGTGCCAGTGTTTCAGCTTTTGATCTTATTTGTGTTAATCTGTAGATGCCTCTCTCAGGAACGGAGTATGCCAATAGATACTCTTCTGTTCAGAGTGAGGAATTTTGTTACTTTCTTAATTTGTCATTGCTTAACAGGAGCATGTTGTAAGCAGTTGAAGGTTGTGCAGTACAAGAGAACTCTGACGTAGTTCATTGACCTCAGGAGAACATTCTTTAGCGGTTCAGGAGCTTCAGTCAGATGATACTAGAGAGCCATGTGTTAATAGTGAGAAGCCTGTCTAAATAAAATGAAGAAACAGAATTATGGGTGAGGAACCTACCTTTCTTCGAGCTAACAATCAGATTCAGAGGCAAATGCTGCTTGCCACAGGGAGACGTGGCGTTATAGCCTGCAGTAATATGTTTTAAGGTCTGATACAAATAATTCTTGTAGCACAGGTCTCAAATATGGCTGTCGTGTTAGGCAGAATGTAGTTCATAGTAAGAGCTTCTGTCAAGCATTGCATTTCTCACCTTGTGGATTTTTTTTCATCTAAGCTATTTATGTAGAGAGCTAGTTGTTTTCCATCTAAAAATTTTGAACTGTAACTTTGAAAATGTTTATACATTATTTCAAAACAACTCTTATTTGTCATCAGTTGTGGTCTGGTAAAACTTAGGCCTTTCGTTTCATATTTTGAGATTAAAATAGGAACCAGATGAAGAACGGGAAAATGCAGTTTACTTTGATAACTGCAAAGTTGCTTTTGTCTTTGAAATTGCGTTAAGTTGTGGTAGGACTCAATTCCCTCTCTATTTTAGCAAATTCAGTATATTTTATAATCTTTTTGGAAGTTTCCTCATGGTAGTAACTGAGTGCAGCATGTTATAAAAAAATGTTTCACCATCTGTTTTGATAGCAGCTTTTTAGGTGTGACTGTAGTAAAAAAATTTATAGATGTGACTGATGGAGGGTATGCTGTATAATTTTTTTTTCTGTTTACATAGCGTAAGGTGTGGCTATAATGGGCACACAAAGCTACATATGTCAGCTAGCACTGCCTTAATGTAGCTGATATATCGTATTTCTTTTCCATTTTTTTTTCTTTGGTGGAGTTTGCTACTATACTATAAATATAAAAGAGACTGTTTTCTGAGGAAACAAGAATGGTACAATAGAATAGACAAGGACTTACTTGGAATAAGTGACTGAGAAATAGGTTAGATATCCTGCATTCATGATTTACAGATGATCTAGCCAAAACATAGTACAGGCAGATAGTAAGGGAATGCTTTGACCTAACAAAAGTGCTAATAATTTAATAAACACAGTAGATGAAAGGCAGAAGATAAAAATAAAGTGTTTGCATATTTGGTAAGAAACAGGAAGATCACTCGAGCTGTTTTCAGAATATGGGAGGCTCTGATTACAACAGCCGATAGGGAGTAAGCAGATTCCTCTGACTGTTTGGAAATTAAATGTGAAAGTAGAAAAATGGAAAGAAACAAATCTCTGGGGAAGATTCACTGAGTAATTGTTCTGTGTGTCCTCAAGGAACTACTGGCATCACAAACTTTGGAATTTTTTAGTGCAAGTAAGACAGTTTTCACTGCTTAGTGCTCTCATCCGTAACAGAACTGCTTAAGCAGTATACTGAGAAATTAGTAAAATAAATGGTTCACTTTAACAAATTCTGAAGAGATTTAAAAGTAAATTGAGGGAAATTTTAGTAGTAGCATTTCTTTTAAATCTCTAAAGTTACAGTGAAAAGTGAAAGCACTGAAAATACAACAATGGGGAAGCCATAGCAAAAACTATTACGGTTAAATCAAACCACTTAAAATTGTAATGTTAACTAGAGTAATAAACTTTTAAAAAAAAAAAAAGTGTGAAGTGCCTGTGGTGAAATGATGTTTATTAAAAAAGTCAGAAGTAGTTTAACTAACAATGTAACAAGTCACTGAAATTTTCTGTAGTAGATTTGTACAGCTCACGGGCCCTTTGCATGAAGATGTATGAACTTTCGAGGCATTTCTAGCAGTCCTGACTGTAACACAGAGTAACTAAACCCAGAAGGATGAGCAAAGCAAAAATATATCCTGGAAAGACTAATAATGGATGAACGGAGACTTTTGTTTCCCTAAAAAAAGAGCAGAAGCGGAGTAAGAGGGTGAATCACCTAGCATGTTGCCTCTTACTACATGGAATTTCAAACCTAAAAGAGGTACATCACAAGTAGACTAACATAGACTTTGCTGTATTTATATACTCTCTTGACTCTGAGTACAGAATTTAAAGGCATAGTTGAGGAACAGTCCATTTAAAAAGCTGCTCATTAGCTTTCCAGAAACATTTAGTTTAAACCTTTAACCCTTTGTCCAAATTAGTTCGTTTATTCTAAAAGAAAAAAAAAGAGCTGAATAGATTTTCTGTTGAAATTTATACTAGACTTAAAAGGCATGTGGTCTTATTCAAGGACAGAGATTTGACTTCTGGATCTGCTGTCTATTAAGAAGATAAAGAGGAGTTGTCCTCATACATTGCTAGAAATTACAACATTGGAATGACATAATATTTTGATTTCTGCAGGAGACTTTAGAGCACCTTGCTGAAAATCTTATTCTTCATCTGATCAGAGTTCTTGTCATGTGAAATAAGAGAAGTCTATCAATATGTTTAAAAATGTCTGTTAAACAACTCTTTTCTGCGTAAATATCTTCCAGAGATTTTAATGTAGTTAAATGTCTTTTTGTCTTACAGTTCCGATCTGCTTTCTTAAGTGAGCTGCGCTGTGTGCCTGGGGTGAACATTCAATAATGAGTGGTGCAGCCCTGGGCCTTGAGATAGTATTTGTCTTTTTTCTGGCCTTATTCCTGCTTCACCGATATGGAGACTTCAAGAAACAGCATAGGCTAGTGATAATAGCAACGTTATTGGCTTGGTATCTCTGCTTCCTTATTGTGTTTATACTGCCTCTGGATGTCAGTACGGTAAGAAACTTGCAAGGTTGTCTGCTTAGTTACCTGAAATGTGTATGGTAATTTTTTTAAAAATTATAGTTTCAAAAGACAGTATCTTAAAGAGCAAATAAATTTTCCAAATAACTAAACTAAATAAACTAAACACTTGTTACATTTTTTGGATGACAGTGTCTGTGTTTACAATTAATTTTACTTTTTGTTGGTTTCATCAGATAGCAAATCTATTTGAAATGTCTTAAAATTTCATTATTTGTTTATAACAATTTTTAAAAATCTATTTAGGCAGTGTAAAAACACTTTCAGTTTTTTACTTGTCCTGCAGATTGCATGTTTTTTTTGAGGGTTTATTAGTATAACTGCTCCCAAATGTAAACCTGCAATACAGGAAATGTCTTTAAAAATGGGACTTAATATTTTTAAGTAAACGTTATCCTTTTTTTGGTCACTGATATAAAATTAATTGTCTTTTAGACTATTTATAATCGGTGCAAACTTGCTGTTAACTCCAGCCCTGCAGAAAGTAATGGCTCTTACGTTACTGTTGCTCCAAGGTATGAGCTATATGTTTTCTTCATTAGACTGTTTTTAAAGTTGTATTTTATGATTTTCTTTTTTTTTTTGAATGATCATAGAATCATGGAATGGTTAGGGTTGGAAAGGACCTTCAAAGGTCATCTAGTCCAACCCCCTAATAGGAGTGTACCATGTTTTTAAGACTAATAAACAAGTGTTATCTATGTGATATGACATTTGAATATTGTAAGCATACAGAAAAGTGGGGGAAGAGGTGAAGAGAAGTGCATCTGCATCTGTTGGTAGTAATTATACAATAGTTCTAACTAATTAACTAAATATTCCTTTTTAAAAAAAAATTCTTGCTAGATTTCTTCTGTTTTGTTGTTAAAGCAATAGAATTAAGCTTTTTGAGCAATCTCGGTTATCTATGGGGAGAGGCCTTGGTGAATGCTTGTCTTTCCTTCACAATCTTGAAGATTTTAGACCTGGAAATATAATTCTATACCTTATGAATGAAATTAGTAGGCTTGTCTTACAAGCAGCGTATCTAATTGCTAATTATAATTGCATATATATAGTAATTGGAGTTATCTGAAATTTCCTGTATTCTACCAAAGTAACAATAACCTGCTCACTGTCTTCTGGCAGGAAGGAAGTAATCCCTAAAACATAGGGAATGTAGGCAAATGTGGGCTCTTTCTGTGGCTGCTTGTTCTTTAGCCTCTGTTGGCTATTTCCACATCTTGTAGATGTGTGCAGTGTAGTTATCTGTAAGACAATTAAAGTATTTAAGATGTCAGCTGATAGATCCATGCAAAGTATTGCCAGTTTTGTTGCCCCAAAGCAGAGGCTATCTGGACATTGTATGTTCATGGAAGAAGAGGAAAATGCCAGACTTAGTGACACAACATTCACTCTTTATTTAAGACCACTCAGTCTTAACTAAGCTAAGTTAGGTAAATTACCTTACTAAACATAGTTAGGTAAATACACAATTTGAAAACTACTCAATAGCCTTGCATTTTACCTATAGTTTCAGAACATGCTCATGGATGTTATCCTGTAGTATACGACTTGAGTATATCAAAAAGAAATACCAAGTTAAGTAGTAATTGAGCAGATACTGCATTGGTGCAAATCAGATCTTAAAACTTTGATTGAAACCTGTCGTCACACTACCTGCCATTCTGTGGTAGTTTGATAGTTTTGAAAATATTTAGGCTGTGTACATAAAAACTCACAACTCAGGCTTAACTAGTTTGAACCTGGAAAACACCAATTATTTCTCAATAGATACTCCTGTTAAGTTGACTGTATTGCCTCTTGACTCACCATTGTTTATTACCCAGACAGGTGTGGGGAAAAAAACCTGAAGTCTCTTAGTATGAATGGGCACTTTGTCTTTTGCTCTTTTTTTACTAAAAGGCTGTTGTAGCTTTTCTGGTCTTCTGAAGCAAACACTACCTGTCAGAACAGTATTGGCTCAACAAATCAAAGTTTATATAAGCCTGACTAAATCCAGCTGGAGGACAGAAGAAACAACTAATACACTTTTTTACCACTAAGTGCTCTAGATAGTAGAGCTAGGTGATAGGGTCACTAGATATTTTTTTCAAAACCTACTCCACTAACTAAAGTTGAATGATCTTCTGTCTACAGAAATGTTTATTTTTCTTTGCATAAAGAAAGTGATTCCTGCCCAAAACGAAAAATTGTAACCTTAAATTGCTGAATTGCTTATTTCTCTTTTGTCTTTGAGCTACTGTTTTTTTGGTCTAAGAAAGCTGTCTTGTCCAGATATATTATTTGTGGTGAGGAGAATGTGGTGGTTTAGTTTATTTTCTTCTGAAAAGGTTGATGGTTGACTACTTGCTCAATAGTAGTGTATTACTTCTATGCTGTTTTCAAAGACCTTACTAGATAGGGGAATTAATGGAAAATGTTTTTCATATTCTCGACCCTACGCCTAACAATACGCTTCTTCACATTGTTACAGCACACAAAAATGTTTCAAACCATGGAGTTATATTCCTAATGGAATTATGCCAATTTTCTGGCGTGTTGTATATTGGACGTCACAGTTTTTAACATGGTAAGTAAGGTGAAAAAGTATGACAAAGACTGTGGTATGGATAGAATTTTTATGTGTAAGATCTTAACAGTTGTAGCATACTGTTTAAGAATATGTATCACTATTCCACAGAGCTACCTAATCTTATATTATTTGCTAGCAGTGAAATTTCTCTAATATTTGCTGTACTAAATTGAACATACTTGATTTTTAACTTCTTTTCAGGTGGCAGCCTTTTACTCTTGGTTCACTTTAATAGTTGAAACTGAGCAATTTACACATAGAAGTGTTTATGAATAGATTGAAAAAAGTGAGTTTTAGGGGACAGGACACTAAAATCATTCTACAAATAAATTGGGTAATTTTTGAGTAGTACTGTAAGTTATTTGGTTTTATTGGATATAGTATATAAAGCTATAGATACAGCTACAGCAAACAGATTATCTGCAGTTTTTGGTTAGATTAATGTGTGATTTCTGATCAACCTATCATTAAATAATTATTTTTGTAGCTCAGTCAAGAATATCAAGGTGAGTAGTGAGTTGTTGATCAACACAGATTTTTCATACTAAAGGCAGCTTGTTTAAGGTTTGCCCTCAGACCAGTACATGTAGAATAAAAACATGTAACCAACTAATTTTGATAGAAGCTTGGGAGTCTTTAGCTTAAACATCTGTCTCAGTATCGTGCCACTGCTAAACTACTTTTTGTTTTTGTTGTTTGTTTCTTGTTGTTGTTTTGTTTTATTGTTGTGGTTTGGTTTTGTTTGCTTTCTTCCTAGGATTCTGCTACCTTTCATGCAATCATATGCTAGATCAGGAGGGTTCTCCATTACTGGAAAGATTAAAACTGCATTGATTGAGAATGCAATCTATTATGGCACTTACTTGCTGATTTTTGGAGCATTTTTAATATATGTGGCTGTAAACCCAAACTTCAATTTGCAATGGTAAGAATAATGTTGATAAGCACTTGTTAAGAACTTGTCATCAATAATGTCTTCTGTAGATGAAATGGGTTTTTTTAAAAACAAAAATTTGAGTTGATCTGACTTTTGCTAGACAGTTGGGAAGTTTTGTTACCTTTCTTATGGAAAGGGATATTTTTTTTATTATTTCTAGAAATTTGTCTTATGATTTTGTGATTTTGATATGTGGAGCAAAGGAATTTTTTTATATTTGCAATGATTTTTTTCTCCTACAAATGCATTTGCAAAGTTAGTGCAGAAACTTTCTCAGTGTTTTTGAAATAAAGTTTTTCAAAAAGTCTGTGACAGTGTTTCTGTCTACCGTAGCTTCTATTTAAAGGCTATAAAATGCGTTAAAATAGTTGGTATTTATAACATTGCTAATGGTCTTCTATAGTAGATACAGTAGTAAACACTGTCATGTAGTGCCTAGTTGCTCTCAACTTCCACTCTGAATACAAATCTTCACTTCTGAGGCTTTTTCTTACAATGACTGCCACTATCATGTTTTGACCTCGCTTTTGATAAGTTTACTAAGTTAATGTTTTTTGCTAAAGGAACTAACTCCTTTGAGAACAGACACTTTTGTCTTCCCACCAGAGAGGTCAGGAACATGGGCAGATACAGAAAAGTCATGGCAGCGTTAAATACAGCCAAGTGATGGAATGACCCTAGGCAAGAATTACGGATGATATTAAGTCTGTTCCTGTAAACTTGAAAGCCATATTCATGCACAGATACTTAGAATCATAGAATCATTTGGGTTGGAAAAGACCTTTAAGATCATCAAGTCCAACTGTTAACCTAACACTGCCTAGTCCACCACTAAACCATGTCACTAAGTGCCACATCTACACCTCTTTTAAATACCTCCAGGGATGGTGACTCCACCACTTCCCTGAGCAGCCTGTTCCAATGCTTAATAACCCTTTTGGTGAAGACATTTTTCCTAATATCTAATCTAAACCTCTCCTGGTACAACCTGGCCATTTCCTCTCATCCTATCACTGTTACTTGGGAGAAGAGACCAACACCCACCTGGCTACAGCCTCCTTTCAGGTAGCTGTAGAGCGTGATAAGGTCTCCCCTCAGCCTCCTTTTCTACAAACTAAACAACCCCAGTTCCCTCAGCCACTCCTCATAAGACTTGTTCTCTAGACCCTTCACCAGTTTTGTTGCTCTTCTTTGGATGTGCTCCAGCACCTCAATGTCTTTCTTGCAGTGAAGGGCCCAAAACCAAAACCAGTATTTGAGGTGCAGTCTCACCAGTGCCGAATACAAGGGAACAATCACTTCTCTAGTCCTGCTGTCCACACCATTTCTGATACAAACCAATATGCTATTGGTCCTCTTGGCCACCTGGGCACACTGGCAGCTCATATTCAGCTGGCTGTCAACTGACACCTCCAGGTCCTTTTCCACCAGGCAGCTTTCCAGGCACTCTTCCCCAAGCCTGCAGTGTTGCATGGAGTTGTTTTGACCAAAGTGCAGGACTTCAAGGTTGCTTTCTTGTGGGTGGAGTAGGAGAGTGTTGTTGGTTTGTTTGGTTTTTTTTCCTTTTTTTTTTTTCTGCTATTGGTTTTTTCCTTAGGAACCAACTTCAGACTATTGGGATAGCTGCTGCAAACACATGGGGTCTCTTTCTTCTTGTGTTGCTTTTGGGTTATGGTTTGGTGGAAATTCCCCGTTCTCACTGGAATGGGGCCAAGAGGGGTTATCTACTCATGAAGACCTATTTCAAAGCTGCCAAACTGATGACTGAAAAAGCAGATGCAGAGGAGAATCTAGAGGATATTATGGAGGTAAGTAACTAGCTTTCGCTATGAAATAAGTGAAGGCTGCTGTTAATCATCTCTGAATTTCCTGTTGTTGGGCAGTTGTAGGAAGAAAATACAAGTAGTGTGAGCATACTATGAAGTACAAGTAAATTAAGAGAACATCAAGGTGTGCTACTTGGTGACACTCAATCGTGCATAAGAAAATCAAAAGAGAAATAGTTGCTGATAGGAAGAACTTGGCAACTTGACAGCCATGGTAACTTGATAGCCATTATTTGTTCATTTTATTCTCTCATTGACCCTTTGAGTGATATTGGTCACTAATAAATAACATTTCAGAGTGAACTTGAAAATATAGTGTACAGATGTTTCATTAGTATTCACGCAAATTGTGTATCTCTGCTTTTATACTCTGCTCCCAGTATATTTCTGGAATCTTGAGAAGAGTTTTCAAGTTGGATTTGCAGGACCATCCTATGTGGCTTTTTAGAATGGAATATATAGATAACTGGTTTTTTGCAAGAGTTTCTTTTGAGACTATATTTATTGGTTTTTTGTGAGTGAGCAACAGATTCTAATGTAGTTCAAGAATAGAATGGGAATGCAGTCCACTGAATAGCTATTGCCTGCTCTACTGCTGTGATACCATGGCTCGGAAATAATACTTCTGAGGAGTTGTAGGGTAGGGTGGTAACTTCTGTGATACATCAACAGAAAATAACAGTAGAATCTTCATTCTTCAGTAATAGCATTTTGAGGGAATGGATAAAAACATCTAAGTGAGACATAACTGCAAAACTTGCTAGAAAATGAGCAAGAAAAACTTTGTTTAACAGGCTAGCTCTTAGAGTAGAACAGAATTTAATATGATATTTCTGTTCAGGGGGACCTACAGTGATCATCTTGTCCAGCTGCCTGACCACTTCAGGGCTGACCAAAAGTTAAAGCATGTTATTAAGAGTATTGTCCAAATGCCTGGAGAGGGAGATGCTGATCTCTTCTCCCTGATACACACTGGTAGGACACATGGGACTGGTTCAGAGCTGCACCAGGGAGGTTTAGATTGAGCATTAGGAAACATTTCTTTACCAAGAGTGGAACAGGCTTCCCGGAGAGGTGATCGATGCCCCATGCCTGTCAGTGTTTAAGAGGCATTTGGACAATGCTCTTTTTGTAACAACAACGAAAAAGCATCAAAAGGTTATCTCTGGATTGCCAGAAGGATGAGGAATAAAGTCTAGTTCTCATGAAGCCTGTTGAACTTCTAGAGATAGTTCTAACACAACTTACCTAGCTGTTAGGTAGCATCATTTTATTAATGATAAATTCCAGATGGTCTCAGAAGGGAGCTATGTGGAGATAAATGTGAGGAACATATAGAATGAAGTAGATTAAAATTATATTTATCAAGTTGCTTAAAGTAATAAAAATGAAACTAAATCAGGTGAGATAGAAACTCCTTCTCGTTACCTACACTTAAAACAAGAAAGTATTTTCTGTTTTAGCATTCATGCGTAGAAACCAATCCTCCACACGTTCACAGAGTAATGTTTGCACACTGACATCATGAATGTTTTAAAAAAATACAAATGTATTCTTTATAAATACTCAGCTTCCATTATTTTTTATTAGATGTCTAGGAAAGCTGTGGCTTTTAGGAAGTTCTATTATTTTTAAGGTCTGATGGTTATCTTTTTCACTGGGAGGACTGGAACTCTTATCTAACCCTGTAAAGTTTTTAAATCTATTTAACATATTGAAACAACTCTTTATTTTTTTTTTACTTAACAGGAAGTCCGCAAAGTAAGTGAGAGTATCAAGTATAACCACCCTTTGAGAAAATGTGTTGATACAATACTGAGAAAGGTAACAAATTGCTCATGTTCAGCCATAATTGTTCAATTGGGAGGGGATACTTCCTACATTTACTGAATACTTGTACATTATTTTCTTTTCACCTTAAGATATCTCTAACTGGCATCTTAAGAGTTTCTGACCAGACTTTTAGTTGAAATTCTTTGTGCAGTGCTTTCTTATGATGTATGTAATTATCTGCTGTGTTTTGACATACATAGTATTTTAGAAACAGAAAAATCTACACTTAGAGTGAGCTTTTTGGTTGCAGGAAATGCCTCAAACATTTACAAATAATTAACAACCGCACTTACTACTCCTTCATCTTCCAGTTAATTTTCTCTTTTCTTTCCAGTGTCCTACTGAGTACCAGGAAAGAATGGGTAGGAACATGGACGATTATGAAGATTTTGATGAAAGACAGAACAGTTATCCAAGTGAAAAAAGTTTGGTCAAACTTCACAAGCAGGTATATTAATAAATGAGAGAATGCTTCACCTACACTAATGTAATGAGAATAAATGCTAGTCAAACAAAGATTTTCAATGCACTTTACCTGAATCGCTGAGTTTAGTGGGTTTGGGGTTTGCTACTTAACATCAGCCTTTCTCAGTGAAAGAAAACATACAAGTTTAATATCCCAAGTGATGTCCAGATCAAATTTCTGGATTTCTAAAAAGTGTTCTTGTTACATTGTATCTTGGCAGTGTTTTAATTGTCTGTGAGTAAGACTTCTAATGATTGATTTGACAATGCATTCTGAAAAATAAATTGTAGTAAATGCTTGGTATTCACTAAGATGAAAAGATAAAGTAGTATGTTGGAAAAAGTAGACTGTTATTGCTACAGATAGATTATGATGGAAGAACTGCAAAACTTAGCATTTATGTAGTCCTCCTATAATTTGTATATTTAGAGAATTAACTGGCTGCTTTTGTAATTATACAGAATTAATCATTGCAATTCCATAATGTAGATATTTTAAAGGGATTTTGAAAGGTTTTTCTCCCGTTTATTGAAACAATTATGTTGTAACCATAATTTCTTTGAATTTATTATAGGTAATCTATTCAGTGCAGAGGCATCGTCGTACGCAGGTCCAGTGGCAAATTCTTTTAGAACAAGCTTTTTACCTAGAAGATGTGGCAAAAAATGAAGCCAGTGCAACTCGACAGTTTGTTCATACTTTTCATTCCCAGGAACCAGAGAATAAAATTATTCAGTATTTCTACACACCAACTGTTGGTAAGTGCTGTCATGCAGATTTTGAATATGTAAAGGAGTAACTGGTACCATTTTGTAAGAAGAACCCATTGTTTTATGTAAAAAGTTCAGTTGCACATTTGCTTCCCTCTACTGTATCTTAATGCATTTATGTAATGGAATAGCCATCATGTATTGATTTATGCTCTTGACTACAAGCTTAATTTTTTTTTTACAAATTTACAAAGTTGTGATAGCTGTAGCAAACTTTGAAACCTTAGAAGAAGAAAGAAAAACAGCTGCTTTAAATTGTTGGATCATGGCTACCTTCTGCCTTTGTGGGATGTTACTGAGGTGGCACTGCACTTCCAGTAAAGCAAAGAGGAAATGTACCAAATGTTAGGAGATGCATCTTTTTTAGAAAGTGTCTTCTCCTAGTCATGTTTTAACTTCAAATTTGTTGTGTGCTAGCCATGAGATATTTCTAGGGTGGGATGATATAATTTTACAGCCTAAGCTTTGTTTCTGAGAGAGCAGCAGATGAACAGACAAAAAGTGGTTTTGACCCATAGTATCTGGGCCAAAAGGGAAGAGTTCTGTTTTATTCCCGCCACCCCCCATGCAATCTGTTTGCAAAATTTGTCTCCCAAATCCCACTCTGTTTTCCCCAGTTGTGCATGTCATTCCTTATGGCTAAGACAGATCTCTAAGCATGGAAAAGCCCTGAAATCAAGTGTGTGACCCCACAGATTCCAGCCTTGATTTTAAGGGCGTGCATGCAAGAAGTTCATAACAGTTTTTGTGAGGGAGTTCCATTTCTGGTTGTGTAATTTTCATTAACCCATTCTGAATGTGTATGTGTTTGTTTTTTCCAGAGTGGTACTGGGAATGTCTTCTACGACCATGGTTCTACAGAGTGCTTGCAGTTGTTCTGGCAACATTCTCTGTAGTTGTTGTGTGGTCAGAGTGCACATTTTTCAGCACAAAACCCGTTTTATCGCTATTCGCAGTTTTCATACAGCTGGCAGAAAAGACATATAATTATATATACATAGAGGTAAGTTTGAGGTAATCACTCAAGAAAAAATGTTTCAGATAGATTACAATGATAGTAGACCAGAGTGATTTAAAAATAAGTCTCTAAATAATTTGTCAACTTTCAGAAGGTCTCTAAAATATGTAATACCAAATTTTGTTTCTGTGGAGGGTATCTGCTTTTTGGCACTCTTACAGCTCTCCAGTACAAAGTGAAGGTGTCACCCAGTTGAGCTGAATATCGTGTACAGTAATTTGTGAAACGTTAGCTTGCAACTTAAGTGTTTAGACTTTGTGTCTAATCAACCATTTGTGTCACTTCTCTTTCCTAAACAGGAATTTGGTGCTGACTAGAAATCCAGTTAAAGGCATGGCTAACATATGCACAAATTTCTCACTAAAGGAACTGAGATGAAAAATTCCAGTATACTAACATCATAGGTTGAATTGAAAACACTTATTTTTATTACTTTTTATGGGAAGAAATGTCAAATCAGTCACAGTAATTATCAAGGCAATTATGGCAATTTCATTTGCATAACAAAAAGAAGTGAAATAAATGTTCCTGTGGTCAGTTGTGTTAGCTTTTATGAAGTGTGGAATGTTAAAGTACCGTTCTCAATTTAAACGAGTCAAAAAAAACCTCCTGAAAATCTTCTCAGAGCTGGTATTATTGTCCCATCTCAAAATGAAAAATAAGACTGCAGTCAGCCTTTTGCATGCACAAACTACATCCTGAATGCATTAAAACCTTTAGTAGGGTTCTGCATTCAAACAACTTTTTTTTTTTTTTTTTTTTCCCCA
>JAAGAY010011031.1:0-13309 GCA_011801015.1 Ardeotis arabs | reverse complement strand
CAAGCTGCGCCAGGGGAGATTCAGGCTGGACATTAGGAAATATTACTTCTCGGAAAGGGTAGTCAGGCACTGGAATGCACTGCCCAGGGAGGTGGTGGAGTCACCGACCATGGGGGTGTTCAAGAAACGTTTGGATGTTGTGTTGAGGGATATGATTTAGCTGAGAAGTATTGGTGATGGTTGGACTGGATGATCTTTTAGGTCTTTTCCAATCTTGATAATTCTGTGATTCTGTGAACATCAGTGTGTAATCAATAAAATCTTCATGTTGTAAATGCCTTGGAAGTTGTTTGTGACATGGGGCATCTCAAAGCTCCCACCCTGCCCTGAGTGTGTAGTAACCTAACATCTGCGCTAATGTCTGCTGTGTAGATCAGTCATGTAGAGCTGAAAACAGGCAAGCTGAATGTCCCTCATAGGTCTAAATGATTTTTGTTTTGGAGGGCACCATGTTAAATGATTGGTGAGAAATTTGATCCTGAATACAACTTGTTTCCTTGCTTGCTGGCTTCCTTGCAATATCACTCCCATACTTTTTATAGTATGTCGAAACTCCGTTATACCTCTGCTTGCTCCTGATACTTCGATAGCAGCGTTTTATGTGTAGTTCATCCAATGCACCTAACACTTTCAGTTGAATATGCATCATATGACAGATGAGAAAACGCAGTCCTTTCCTTTTATTCTACTCCTGGTTTTAGTGCAGACTTATAGTCTGTGTTGGCATAAATATCCATTCTTGCCCTTTTCTTGTTGTCTTCTGTTTAAAGTAGAGATAAGGTAGACCAAGATTCTACTTCACTTCACAGGAGTGTTTGAGTGTTAATGTAATTAATATTTGCTAAGTATTAGCTGGAAAATGCTAGGAGATTACAAGGTTTTATCGCTATTCCAAGTGAGGTATTTGGTGGCTAAGGAATACCTACAACAGCACAAAATGGAGCCACTGGACCAACTTTATTCCTCTGGCTTGCATTCAGGCAAATCAGCTTGGAATCCTCTCATCCCAACTTCAGTATAAGGGTTTGAGGAATATGTGAAGCTATACTGAAAAATATTTATCAGCCAGCTGCTGCTGGTGACATCAGCTTGGCCCGTTGCAGGGAACAAAGCATGCATTGCTAACTCCTGCTAAATAAAGCAGATGACTTTTTTTTCCTTTTTAAAGAGCAGATTTCCTTATGGAAAATAATAATTAAAAAAAAGCGCCAACACCAAGGCAACCGATCTCATTCCAGCACTTTCAGGTTCTGTTTTTGTTGCTCTCGGCTCCCTCCTACTTCCAATTATTTATGGAACAAGCTGTGTAAGTCACATGGTGGAGCTGGAATGATTCAGGAGTTTGTTGAGCGAAGAGAAACAGGAAAAGAAGGGCCTGGCAGTTCAGGCAAATTACATCAGTGCTTCGGCATCCCATCCCAGGCCTTAGGAAATGCAGCCCTTGCTGTGAGAAGGGTTGCAAAGTGATGCTCAGAGGCAGAAGTGGTTTGGTTTCTTGGCTGTCCTGCAAAATAGCAGTAGACATAGTCTTGTAAGGTTTATCGGTAATGACAAGTCAAGTGGGAGATAGGGATGTGTAAATTGTAGCAAGGGAAACAGCTGAAAGTATTGAAGAAAAATCCCATCCAAGCAGGTGATTATGCATCTGTAAAAAAGTACAGAAACTGTAAGAAGAATCTAATCTTCTTTACATTTCTCATTTGACTGCCGATGCAGTTTTGCTTGGCTGGATTTTCTTTTTTTTCCTTCTTAAGAACAAGAATTATACCTAGGTGACAATTCCTGTGAACTCTGCAAGCACAAAGCTAGCAAAGAATTCATCTGTTTTCTAGGATAATGCAAAGGAAGCCACCAGGCACTCATCACAACCTGATATCCTTTATCTGTGAGTTCTCGAGGCTGTGCTTCTGATACCTCATAAGAGATTAGCTGGAAAATCTTGAGATGCTAAGGCAGCATGTTTGCGTTGACATATTTTCCTTTCAAAGTGGGGCTTTGGCTTAAGGACCACTCAGTGGCAGAGCTGATAAGACTCTGAAATCCAGCACATTGATATAGCTCAGCAGACAGTGCCTAGGACAATGGTTGTCTCTGCAGCTGCTAAAATACAAGAATAAAATAAAAATCAGTGGCAGTACCTGGCAAGAAGCATATCCCAATGTAAAAGTGACAGAGATACATTGGTGAGGAACTAAATCAAGCATGTGCTGATTTCAAAATTGTTTTTTAAACTTGATTTGTATGAATTTGTGGGCATCAGTACTGTTATTCCCATCCAATGTGCCCTGTTTTAAAGGAGTGTACATACTTAATGTTAGTAACGATGTTTTCCTGACGTAGTATGGTGATCTGAAAAGTCACACCTTGTGGCAAGCTGGTGAAAAAAAAATTATAGCTCAATAGGCTCAAAATGTAGAAAATATTTTACAAAACCACATTGATCCTGTTTCCTGCATTGTCACCTTGCCAAAAGGACTGAAAAAGCCCAGTTTTAGCCTCTGCAGCGTGACCCAGGTGTTTGGCTCTGCTCTAGAGACAGTGAAGCCGAAGCATGGACTTTGTGCCAATGCAGGGCAGAGGGTGTGCTTGCTCCCAGGGCTGCTGCAACCACTTCTGCTGTAATATCTGCCGCTCTCCCAGGATCTCTGTGTTGTGCTGGGGGAGTGTAGTGTAGGAAAAGGCATAGAAAAAGGAGGTTTAGCCAGTCAGCCTGCCACTCTGGCATGTGATTCCTCCCTAACTGTACTCATTTGTAATAGGCACGAGCCGTGCATAAAGCGAAGCAGCCACTGGGGCTGCTGGAAGGGAACCGGCCGCAGCGGCAGGGCCAGGCAGGTCAGTTGGTAAAGTCACCAGCAGAGCCATGGGACCAAGTCAGGAGGAAGGCAAAAGGGTGCAAGCAGGCAGTGATAATCATAGCACAGGTAAAAAAATAGCTCAGCAGCAGGAAGGAGCAAGCGTCCCAGCCTGCTGGGTGCTGTGCTTTTTGGAGTGAGACTGCGACTGCTTGCAGATGGTGTGCAGCAGCCGTGGTTTGCTAAAGTAAGCTGTCCTGGCAGCCCTGGCTGGCAGCAGGACTCTGGTCATTGCCTGCTGTGGGAGGTGAGGATGCTCAGAAGTGTGTTGATTTTGGCCAGGGGAGCTCTCTGGCCCTACCTACAAAAGGTGTTTTAGGAAGCTGGTTGGTGCCGAGGACCTTCTGCAAGTGGTGGATGGTCTCGCAGAAGGAAACCCCAATAGGGAAGTCTCTGTATTTTACCCCTTTACCTCCCACAGTACCCTCACCGACCAGCACTGGTTTTCAGAGGAGCTCCTCGCCAGGTCAGCAGTGCCTGTGCCATGTTCAAAGCCACAGCTTTTGCCCAGTGCCCACGTGTGGCCCCAGGCACCACGTTTCCTTCTTCCACCTTTAAGACGTGGTTTGGCAAGAGGAAAGAGGGTAACTTCATCTGTTTTGGAGGAGAGGTGACTGTCCCCGCAAATCCTTTCCCTGGTAGCGCCTCTGGTGCTGCTGCAGAAGGCATGGCTGGCACAGGGATACAAAAATAAACTCATGATTCACAGGGAGGAAATCTCAAGAATGGTAAGTGTTTAAAACAAGCTTAATTAAAGCCTTATATTTTGTCTCTCTAGGCACACGTTCAGATTACAGCAGTCCTGGTAGTACGAACATAAGGCTGAGGAGGGAAATGCTGCAGCAGTGGACAGCTTTATGTGTGGGAGGGAAGTTATATTTTCCCTTGAGAGTTCGGGGAGTTTGCCTGGGGGACCAGCGAGCACTCCCACTGCAGCAGCCAGTCAGAAACCACTAGACCTTATGTGGGTTAGTCATGTCAAGTCACAAGATGTGACATTGACTGGTGACTCTAGCACATGCTGCAAGTTGCATATTTTCATATGCAGAAAGCACAAATAAAAGCAATTAATTCCCCATTTCCTTTTTCTTGGGAAAATGAACAAACAAAACAAAACTATTTTGACTGGATGAAATATTTTGGCAGCATCCAAGTTTTGTTGAGGTATTTACATTTGCTTGAACCTCTTTTAATTCCCTTTTAAAATTACATTTAGTCAATTTTCAACATAGAAAAAGATTTATTTGAGGATGTAAAAATAATTTTTTTTGGCTATCCTGTTTTTTCTCCTGTTCTTTTAACTTAAGCTGTTCTGTGATCTTGTTCTATATTTGTAGGTTGCTTCCCCCTTCCACAAAACTTCATTTTTCAGTGAAGTTTTATGTTATATAACATATTACATATCTTAATATATTTTGGCTATTTTAGCCCCAAAGTGTGCCCAGATCCAGGTGTGAGCAAGCAGCATTGTCATTCCCCTGCTTTAGTCACTCTTTCCTGAATAGGATTTCAGGTTCCTGGACATGGCTCCGTGTATAATTTGTCTTCACCAAAATCATGAACTCTGAAATTCCCTGGAACAACTGTCTCACCTCTAAATTTTAAAAATTTGACACTGCCTACAAGTGACTGGATTTCCAGAATCCCAAGCATTTTTTCTTCTCCATGAGACATAGTAAATAAGGCTGTTGCAAATGAATTCTGTGGGCTTGCACTGATGCCAAATTTGGAATTGTCTGCAAAATCTGTTTCAAAGGATGTCCCTCAAAAGCAGAGCAATGCCAATTGTTGTTACTATTAAATTCATGCAAAACTGCCTCGTTCTTACATGGGCTGAAGGTCCAACCTGTATTTAAGACTACAGGTTGATGTGAGATCTGGACATTTTCAGTGGTGTTATGTGTAACAGCTTGGGCTGTGTCTAAAAGCACTTTATTAAAGGGAGAAACATAACTATGGAGAAAAAAAGAAGCAGAGTTATTATGCATTTTAAGCCTGCATCCCAAAGGAGCTGGATTTTGCCTTGAATGTGCACATTATTGGAGGAAATCTGCTCTGAATTAAAGGAATGAAAACTGAAGAATATGTAGATGTGCCTTGTATACCACAGTGTGAAAGAGGAGGATGGAAGTTGAATGGTTCCTGTGTTTTCAGCCAGAACTCTGACAGCTGAGAAAATAAATGGCTAATTTAGTGAAGTTGAAGATAGTTGCAATGGTAGAATAATTGTAATTACCAGTGGAATACAGAGCTTCCACACAAGGCCAACTACAGATGTCTCCTAACACCACAACTATTTTTAATTAGCTATGTGTGCGGGAGAGGAAAAAATATTCTATTTAGGTACGTTGTCTGGCAGCAAAAATTCAAGCAAAAATTCTAAGCCAGATGAATGAGGTTTGCCCCTTTCTCTCAGACAGTAGTAGGTGACTGTAATGTATTTCTTCTGGCTGGGTTTTTATTTTGTAAATGCATTATTGATTTTCTTTTTGTTAGCTATTGGTAGCCTTCTATGAATGACTATTGGTAGTTTCATTCTAACAGCTCCTTTAGGCACCCTTTATACTCCTACAAAGCCCGTTTTTGCTTCCTACAGATGATGTGCAGCATCTGGTTGAACCTGGAGGGTGGACAACCAGCTTAAATACCCAAGCCCTAAGATTCTTCCCTCTAATGGAAATGTCAGCGTGAGAACCCAGGGAAATCTTCTGTGGACAATCACTCAGATGTATTTTTCTTTGTTGTTTGTTTCATTGGTTCATGGTGCTTCTGCAATATGTTCCCAGGAACATTCAGAGGACAATTTTACTGCCCTGTGTGCCCCTGCTGTAATGCTGTCAGCAGAGGCAGTCTGAGCCATGAATTAAAATAATAGAGGAATATGGGTGCCTCAAGCTCTTTGCCTGAAATAGTGGCTATTTAATGGTCTAGACGGCGGTCTGTCTACAACCTTTCATCTTTCTTGACCAGCATGAATTCATATATGCATCAATTCTGAACAGCTATGTGAAAGTAAAGAAACAGTTGCTAACGGTGTTTGAGTTCTTGTTATGAAACAATTCCTGGGAAGTAAGAAGATGAATGCAATAGAATAATACTCTGACCATTCTACTTTGAAAGTATTTCATAAACGTTAGCTTGTTCTCAAAACACTTCTATGAATTAGAGAAACTTCAACCACAGTTTACAAAAGAGGGATCTGAAAGGCAATGAGCTGGAAATTTCAATGAAGCTCCTGACTCCTACATACTTTCCTCAGCTCAGTACAACTTGCTTTCCTTCTGGGCACCCAAACATTCCATGCTTCCAATAAAAACTACACTGTAGGCCTTCTGAGCCGACAAAACTGGTATCCCCAATATATTATGACAATACTGACCTTTTATCAGGTGCTTGGCAGCTGCTTAAGTAATTTTTTCTTCACAAGGTGGTGGTGATAGACTGATGCTCTCTGCAAAGGAATCTGGCATCTTTGTTGTTCTGAAGCTTCCCCCCAGAACCTTTCTGCTAGCCACAGAAATAACCTCCACATGGGCAGAGGCATCCTAAGTTATCTGCATCCCTTCTTGCCCAGCAGCAGGTTGCTCACAACAATTCCCAAAGTGGATCTGATATTCCCTTGGATGCACTGGTCCACACAGTCATTGGAGTCCTTCACCCTATAGCCAGAAGTCTATTGTTAAGAGAAAATGCATTTGATTCAAGTTTCTGACATGTTTGAAGTTGGATCTAAGTTGTGAATCAGTCTTATTTGACCCCTAGAAATGTGTGAGGTCTGCAAATGAAGCCGACTGCATGTGGAGGGCCTATACAGGAAAGTCCACACCCAGATTAACTTTGCCAGGGTTTTTCAGGACCAGAGCAGAGTTATGCGACTGATTATTTTGATTTGTCCATGTGGCAGCTGTTGTGGGGCTGAGGAAATACATGGAACCTTCTAAGCATTCATAGAAACCTCCTTTCCCAGGGAAATAAATTATATTCTGGTGGTTTCAGATTTTATGGATATTATTTGGCTTTTGCTGTCTATTTCCTGATAAAAATACTCCTTTCCAAAGCACATGGTACCTCTTCCTCATGTCACTGCCATTACCAGGGTCTGCATCATTGCCTCAAATGGCTTTTATTCAGGACTTTGGGCATGTGCTTAAAGTAACAGGATGCTTTGAAAAGGACCTGAGCCTTTATATGAAACCATGGCCATATCATATATTAGCTGGTTCTCGTACTTCAGTGCAGTCCCGCACTGCATGTTTCCCCATGTATGGCTCCATCCCTGTTGCATGCCCTTGGCCTGGAGTGTTCCTCTTCAGCAACAGCCTGTGTCTTGCAGGGCCTGGCCTTTTGCAAATGGTGCATTTTTATGCTCTGTTTTAGCACGGGTTTCATACAGAAGGCCTACAGGGGGTCCAAGCTTCCACTGGCAAACTCTTTTGGGCAGTCCTCCAACTTTTCATAGCATTATTGGGAAACTTGAGGGGGTCATTTGATCTTACTTCTTGCTCCTTATGCATGATCCACAGGAGAAGAACCATGAAACTGCGACTCATGAAAGCAGTACCTCTAAAAATCGAGACCAAATACCTCCACATAGGTAGCAAATTTTCTGCAGTCTGAGCTTTTTAGTGAGATGGTTTTTCAAAATAGTTTTGAGATTCTTTTACTACAAATCACATGCTTTGGCAACATTTTGATGTTCTCAGGAGTATTTTTTTTTTAACGTACAACCATTTTCTTAAAAGAGTCGTGCTTTCTTTATGTTGCAGAACTCTCCTGACGTTACTGAGGACTTCACGTTCTGTTGAATAATCTGCTCGCTGAGTGACTGTGTTATTTCTCATGCACCCCTTTTTTCTTTTGATCTAGACACATAAAGGAATTCTCTCCAAGGGGTCTTTGGAGACAACAGGAATATTTCAAGATAATTAAAGGATATATAAAGATAAATCACATTTCCTTTCCAAATAGTTGTAGCTCCAAAGTAAATACTTTGTATTATTACTAATTGGCTCACTATTTGAAAAGACCACTCTGCCTTTGTGTTTTGAAACAAATTGGGTCTGGTAGATCATCAGATAATGAGCAGTGGTGTATCTGAACTGCCTGCACCCTCTAGCAGGTTTATCACTTAATAGGTGGCTTGCTTCCTTTACTATGGAAGAGTAAAGGGAGAAGAATCTCTTAGAAAATAAATAAAATGTAAATTGCTAAGTTTAATAGTGCTGGCAATGAATGGGTTCCCAGGCTCAGATTTTCAGGTTATTGGGTGTCCTTCTACTTTTTACACGGCCTATGTGATGTGGATGGCTGAAGTTCACCTCAGGCTGTGACTCAACTGAAATCCCCTTATATGTCATTGAGATTCCACAGACCTAAGTTACTCTTGAAAATGACATTTAGGCCTCTTAATGCCATGGAAATATCACCTAATTATTGTTAAAAATTGAAGCTGTGGTGCTTTCCTCAGCTTTAGTGCCCAGCCATCCCTCTGGTAACTGGATCCACTAGAACTTAATTAAGTTCTTTGTGTAAATTATGAAGCTACCTCAAAGTTTGTACTAGGCTCACAAATAGCAGCAGGAGTAGGTAATACTTACTGATGACTCCTCCTTTCTGCCAGAGGGAAAGATGTGTTTACTACAGGCTGGAAAGGCAGCTGAATTCCTCCAGGATGTAACATCACTCAGCACTGCTCACCAAACTTGGCTCTCCTGCCTCTTCTGAGCCATTCCTGTGGTTACCTATGCAGGCTTCCTCACTGTGTGCTTGCTTTGATGCTAAGAGACAGTGATAATTGCAGCATTGTGAAATAGTTGGAAGATTGGCTTTGCTGAAGGACATAAATCCAGGAGGGAAAATGCTGGGAGGGTGAATGATTTCACAGACCAAAGGCTTCCCATGTTGACGTGATAGCAATAAAACTTCCTAACTCCGAGCATTGCAATCTCAAGTGAGAGGAAACCCTGGCAGTTTTTAAAGAGTGATGCATTCAGACCTTGTTGTTTTCCCTGTGCTTTGCAGTCGGTGCAGAGGACAGAGACTGGCACTAACCCTCTTCCACATGAGTCAAAACAAGAGCTTACGTGGTGGCTAAACCCGTGAGATCATGCAAGGGTGCAGGAGCAGCTCTGGGTTATTATTTCATCAAGCTGGCAGATGGCAAGAAGATCACACAATACAATTATCTCAGCCTCCAGGTAAGAAGCAGACACTTTGACTCCCCGCTGTTGACTGCGTAGCAGTAATAGTCACTGGAGACAGTCTTTTCTAATTTCTTTTTTTCTTCCCCCTAAGAATTATGATGTGAGTGTTGCATCCTGATGAACCTTCTAGACTAATTACTTGACACTGAGTTACTGATGTACTGATGTCAATTGAAAACAGCAGGCAGAGAAAAATATTTAAGAACAGAAGATATTTTTCTTAATTTGGCAGCTGTTTCCTGAAGAAGAACAGCATGGTCATGAAGTCTTCTGTTCACCTGCAAGCCTCAATAGAGGTTTAGGATTCTTTGAAACTTATACGAACTCCAGATGAGAGACATAGCAAGCACCAAAAAAAATCACAGAGGAGATTTGAAGTTATCAGGTTAAAAAGAATTTCACTGTGCATCACATGGGTTTTCCAGCAGCTGTTAGCAGTGGTTTAGTTGACTTCTGGGCAATGTGTAGAGAAATTAAAACCATGTACATTTCAAAATTCTTTCTGTAGTGTTTCCCAAAGCCCTTATAAGCTGAAGAAATTCAGCCTAGCTAATGCAGGGGGTCTGTGCTGCCAGTTTTTATTGTAGTTGTCCCTTGTGACTCTTTCAATTATGGGATTGTGGCTGCTACTCTAGCATTATATTTACCAACATTGTAAGACACTCCATAGACACTACAGTAAATAGTATAATGGTAGCCAGCAAACGCCTTTCCTCATAGGTTAGTGTTTTTGAGCAAGCAAATAAATTAACTAAAGTAAAAAAATCAGCACATTTAAAGGTTCAACCAAGGCAACAGTCCCAAACATAGCTCTTAGTCTCCCTTGCTATAGTGCAAACAAGCGATTCACAGGTCTTCTGAGAAGATGCAGGTTACAGTTAATTGTGTGTTTTGTGAAAGAAATAACAATTCATATCATGGTAGGAAAATGATAATACGATTTTCCTAGTGAAAGTGGCCATGGGAACTCTGTCTAGTTCTGTGCCTTTGCTGGCGTGCCTGGGTTAGGAAGCTGTGGGTAGCAGAATGACAGGTTTTTTTTTTTATTTCATTGCTGTCTAGAAAAGCTTTGGATGCTATTTGTTGCTTGATGTCTTTAAGTATTAGTCAAAGTATTAATATAGACCATTATTTTCCTCCCATGTGGAAATATTGATTGATTTGTGTTGGAAAAGCAATATTCAGGTTCTTGCAAGCTATTCAGGAACAAGGAACAGTTGTTGGTTTTCTTGTGAAGAAAGCATGGTATTTTGGGCTTGAATCTGGAGCTGAAGAGAAAGTGTCCTCAGAACTTAAAGATATTAAAACAGGTGAAATAATAAAAATTGGAGGCTGCGACACCTCACTTTTCCCTCATGCAGATAATTCGCTATGGAGAGGGCAGCTCAAAAATAGTGTGGCTGTACAGTGCCATGACTACAAAAGCTGTCACTGCCTGCCCTACTCTGTGCGGTTTGCTTTGGGCTGAGTCATTACTGAAAATAAAGTGGCCCCTTGACTGTTGGAAGAAGCGCCTGCCTCCCCTGGCCCACACTGGCTCTGCAAAACAGAAAAACTGATGAGGCTGGAGGGCAGGAGTCAAGGGTGAGAATATTTCCACGAAATAAGAAAGAGTTTTGAAACCATGCAAAACAGAAGAGAAAGCAGAGAAGAACTTAAGGGAGGAACAAATGACAAAATCAAGGTTTCTCCAGAATTTAGTTCTCAGGTACCTGTTTCTCTATTTTGTTTCATCAAAAATCTGAATGTTGTGTCAACTTCTTCACACAAGTTCATACTACCTGAACCTTAACTGTATTGATTTAAAGGTGCTTAGAAATGGATCATGATGATGTCAACAGGCTGCTATCTGACTCTCATGGGGGAATCCCCAAGACAGGAACCAACTCAACAAGCCCCAAGCAAAGGATTTGAAAAGGATGTAATCTTGACTGCCTGATGAGCGGCTCATGACAGAGGGCATATGCCAAAGACTGCTGGTTGCAAGCCTGTGCAATGTATGTTTCCTTTGGCTTTCTCCATGGAACTTACTGGAGAGACACCTTGCAGCTCTTGACCCAAGGGGCGATAATAGTGAAATTATCCAAGCCAGCTGGCTATAAGTCAGAGGAGGAGTGGAAGGGAAAGAACCCCGGGGCAATGTAAGACTTGGGAAGAGGAAAAGCTTGTACAACAAAGACAAATGCTGGTGCAGGCACTAGTGCTGTTTTAGAGGCTCCAAACTAGCATCTCAAGTGAAACGTGGAAGTTTCTCTTTCCTTTTCTGCCTCAGTGCATGAAAGCTCCAGGGGAGCTATGCAAGAAATGTTTTCCTGATGGACATTTATTAAAGAGATACATTGCCTGGGGAGGGCTGAAAGGGTATTTTAGACCATGGAGGACCAAAGTGGAATTGAGCCCAGAGACAGAGAGAAGCCTTCTTGTGGACTTTTCCGGTTGTCTTGAAAGGCAACACTTTTGAGTTGGAGATACAAAGACAGAAAATAGTGGCTGACATTCTCAAAAAAAAGAATAAGCATGCAGCTCAGAAAAGAAATGAGATAACTGCTGTGGGTGAAGAGGCAGGGCACCAAAGAGAGTTTCAGAAGGGTAGTGGGACTATACTGATCGATTCTGCTTCCATTTTTACAAGATTCCTTTAGTTTGCAGTCACAGAAAGAGAGCTACATATTCTAGAGGCATGAAGTTGAGCCTTGAAATGAGCACAGTTATTTTTGTAGCATCTATTGGGTTCTGTTTTGAGGGTTTCTACATCATGTAAATGTAAATTTGGCATGAGCTTGGGAGAGCAGCCATCCTAGATATTAATGCCTGTGTCATATTCTGTAACATGGAGTCATTCTAATGAAATGTGCTGCCTTTGTCTTCTGTCTCAGACTGTAGTGCAGCATAATGAATTTGATGTGAGAGATGTTTAGAAGTCAATCTTTAGCAGAGACCTGAACTTTCCAGATAATACATTGCAGCAGGAACAAACTCTGTGAGGGACTGCCAACAGGAGCGAGACATCCACTGAGGTTACCAAGCCAAAGTTAACCCTTGTGTGAATACTGCTCCAGCAGATGCAGAGGAAGTTACACAAAAGCTGTGATTTACCCTGGCATATGCAAAGTCTTCATTTTGCCTTATTGAGTAAACCTGAAAATGTCTCAAGGGAGGGGAAGAGAGGAAATTCCACGCTTTCCTTTGCAACTCAAGCAAATTGCCGTAGCTTGCCCTAAAGAAACCTGCAGCAAAGGCTTGGCTGCACTGAAATCAGTGGTAAAACTCACATGATTTTGTAAGCTGGCACTTCACATCTGGTATTTTTCTTCTTGGCAATTAACTTCTCTGACTTTTTCTGTCATGCCTTGAATCTTGCTCATGACTGCACTTCTGTTGCCTCCAAACCGGAAAGTGCTGTTTGTGGGCTGATACATTTATTGCAACCACCTCCTCTCTGTTTTATATAGAATCTCTTATTTTTCTTGCCTGCTGCTATTTTCTTTTCCCCTGGAGAGAAATTCAAGTTGTGCATTGTACTTCTCCCCTGTTGCATATATGAGTGCTTTTTCCAGATGTCAATCACCAGGTGCAGATGGTGGTTCTAGATGGGATCTGAAAATCTAAGAAGATGGTCCACCTCCTCTTGGACTTGAGACGAGCCTTGACACAGCCCTACAAGTCTTTGCACAGTGGCTGTTGCCACCTCAGAAGAGTCCTATGGATGTTTTTGTCAAAACTGATCTAGAAACATATTCAGATTTAATCCTTGGTTTCCAGCTCTACAGCTCTGTGGCCTTTGTGAGATTAGATGGACTGCAATGGTTTACCCTAAAAGCCTGTTAATCTAAGCCTTATCTGAAACAAACGCATTATTTCAAAAAGGCTTGTCATTTTATATCCAATCACTGGTGCTGGCTCTTCCTTTGCACACAACTGTCTCATCTTGTTATGTATGCGTACGTATATCTAAGAGGTCACCTACTAAGAACTGGCATAACTTGGTTTTGCATTTCAACTACAAGGTTACAGACTTTGTTGCTCCCATAGGCTATATTTCATGGCACTTGGGAGGATTTTTGCATGGCAGTACTTCTTGCAACTAGAAACTTCCTGTGTGTCTTACCATCCTCCTTTTCAGAGTGCGGGTCCCGCAGCTGCCTGGCAGGGGCTGTGGGTGCTGCCCTTTGGTGTACAGCAGCCTCCTCTCTGCTCTCACTGAGGGGGAATGTGTGTGTCTCTCACTACTCCTTTCCTCCCTTCCCTCTC
>JAAGAY010011030.1:15319-29230 GCA_011801015.1 Ardeotis arabs | reverse complement strand
TTGCTGTTTTTTGTTATTGAGCAAGTGGTGTTCAAGGACATAGCTCAAATTCTTTAATATCAGACAGCTGTGCTACTCTCTCTGTTCCCACAGGCTCCTCCACCTCTGCTGCTGTTGGCAGCATCCTCAGCTGTGACGGAGTGCCCATCAACTCTGGCTGCTGTGACCTCTCCTGCATCACCAGCCGCTACTGTGGCAACAGGTGTCAACCCTGCTAGAGCTGCTGCCAACGTCCCTGGGCAAGAACCTCCCAAGACCTCAGAACATGGTGCTGGACAGCAAATAGAGCTTTGCAGTGTTGTACTTAGAGCTTTGAGCTCTTCTTTCCTTCTTCCACTCTCTTCTCTCTCCTCCTTGCCTTTCCTCTTGCTGTCTCCCAATGCCAGCCTTGCAGGGACCTCTTGGCCTCCCTTTTGCAGAAAGGCAGGCAGATGACACCTTGCAGGAGCTGCATGGCATCGTAGTGGCTGCCCCTGGGGCTCCCTGTCAGACACATCCTTTTCTTCTTGAGACTCAATAAAGTTCTGCTGCATCTAAGCCTGGGCCTCTGAGAACTCTTTCCCTCTGTGGCAACTGTTCCAGTCTACTCAGGGATGAAGGTGGAGGAAGGGGACGATGAGATTCACTGCAGTGGATTTGGATTTGTGCCCTTTCCCGTGGAGTGGAGGAAGACACCCCTGGCTACTCCACAGCCAGTGGCCATTGTTGAGAGGATGAGGAGACCATAATTACTGGGCACAGCCCACAGCCTCATCTCCCCCTTGCCCTCCCCTCCATTACCCAGTCTAGGCTCCATGACCATCACATAACAGGCTCAGGAAGATTAGATATGTCCCTCATACAGTCCTTCAGCACCTGGAAGGGCCCAGCTGCTGGCCAAACATGCAGGGCTGAGTTAATTCACAAATTATGATTGGTATCAGCCACACTCAGGCTACACAAAGGAGTGCCCGCTCCCCATGAATCCAACAGCTCCATGGGCCACTGCAACTCCAGTACCCAGAGACCCATGGCTGCTCTTGGGTTCTTTCCTCTGACTCTAAGGTTACACCCCTGCCAGACTCCAGCTCTGTTCCAGAAAGGCTCTGTGCAAGAGCATTTACTTCCTCCATCCTTTCTGGGTCATTGTAGCAACAATGCAACCTGTTTCTGTGCTCGGTAACTTCTCTGCTCTTTCTCTAATGGACCATTCTTAGGCATTTTTAGTTGACTGATGTTCTTGGGCATCGACTCAACCAAAAACCTTGTCTTGTCAGAGGTCTTGGCCAGAAGGAGATGCCGAGGCAGAAGGGCGTCCATGCACATCTGGAGTTCTGAAGACAGCCTTCCCCACAGGAAAAAGTGACATCCAGACAGAGGGTCTTTCTGCCTGGCAGCAGTTATGAGAGCCTTCATCTGCCTCCTGGCCACTCAATGATGTAGCGAGGTGATGAAAGTGTTGAGATGTTGATCTTGTGTTCCCTTTTGTCAGGGTCTGTGTAAGTCCAGGTCTGCAGACCCTTAGTGCCACAAAGCATCTGCTCCCTGAATATCCCTGCAGGAAATCCCCACTTTCTGGCCATCATCCCACCATTTACAGGAAGATGGTGACTGGACAGATGGCAGCAGTCTGCAGAGCACCCCCACGGCACCTCTGTGCAGCCCAATGGACCCCTGCCTTCTCACGGCTTGTTTGAGCTGTTGATCTTCCCTGGGTCTGTGAGAATGACTTATGGCTTCACTATTAATGCCAAGGTTTAGGTACGTCTTTGAGAATACTTCATTATCTCTTTTGAGACCTTGATCTTCAGCCCCAGGTATATGTTCTTAATCCTGGTATCCCTTGGGTATCCATGCTCTCCTGGGTGCATTGCTCCTTGGCTCAACATAATGACTTAGGCACACAACAGCCCATGTACCACGTGAGGTTCCACTCATGCTCCTCCTACCCTCACTTTGTGGCAGAGATGTCATCTTTCTCCACCTCACTGGGTATTGGACAACTTCTTGCTATGCCCAGACACCAAGGCTTCACCTCCTCCTGATGAGACGTGCCTCCCCAGTACTTAACTCAGTTGCCAGCACCCAGGCATCTCCAGTTCCTCCTCACTGTGCACACGATCCTCATGGGTATCCCCAGGGACACGGTGGTACAGGACAGGTACCAATCAAACCGTAGTACAAAGGTGGGGTCATGACCCTGCCCGTACTCAGCTCCCCGAGTGCTCTGAGCTCTGCTCACAACACCACTGCTACTCACGTGCAGGCCAGGGCCTTCCCAGCACTGCAGTCTCTGCCTGTTGGAGATCTTCCATTGCCTCTTGTCTGCTCCATGTGGCTTCTTGAGATGAGTGAGCCTTTGTCCTCTTTGTATCTGCTCTTTTAGTGGACTATTGTGATAAAGCCCCCCTGTGCCTTCTGTTCTCCAGAGAGACAAGGCTTAACTCCTCCACTCTTTCCTCACAGGACAGCTTCTCCAGCCCTTTGATGATTTTTGACATATGTGAGGTGGTGGCAGTAGGCGGCAGACCAGAATCAATGGAGGTTGAGTCAGGGGACTTGGATCTCAGCGGTGGCAGCCCCCACCTCCAGCACGTCAGCGAGCAGGTTTTCTAGGTGATTTAGCCTTAAAATCTGATCCATCTGATCATCCAAAAGCAAGCACATTTTTCCTGAGCAAGTCACAAACATAAGAGAAAAAGAGGAGTAATCACATCAACCATATTTCTCCTGGGTAGCTTACAAAAATCCACAGCCCATGCTCAACAATATTTATAGAGGACCGCACAGTCAGTCAACCCAATCTTAGAAGCAAAATAAAGTGCAACGTTAGCTATATCCTACCATAAAAAGAACAGGGATTCAGTCAGATGTTTGGATATTTTTGAGGAACAACTACTACAAGCATGGCGCTGATCACAAGCACATCTACTGGTTTGTTTGGACACCGTTCAGTGCCGCACAGCTGACAGCTGAATATGCAGTTCCATTTATTTGGAAAGGCTTTTAACCTACGCAGAGATTGCCACATGCCCTAGTAACTGTAAGGGCGCAGTCCTAGGAGCTGTAATGCTGGCTTCTAAAGCAGGGATGACCAGACTGTGCGGAGTGCGGATTATTGCTAAACATTGAAGGACTGACTGGAGCACCATGAACTCCGTGTTAGCCAGGAAGAAGGGGAACATGACTGTGTCTCTTGGTTTTGTTTAGTGCGGTGTCAGCTTCTGCAAGAGGCTGCTAGAAGTTTCCCCTTTGTCCAGTGGACTTGGCCAGGCCTAGGGCCAAGCCAATATGTGATCGAATGTTCAGTGATAATGCCTCTGTGATAACATATTAAGAACAGGGAAATATTTTTTTTAAAAAAAAAAGGAAGAAGAAGTGAAGAAGCAGAAGCGGGGGCAGACAGGGGGAGGCGCGAGCCTTGTGGGCCTTGCAGCCCTCACTCTCTGGCCTCCCGCCGGGCGGCGACTGGCCCAACTCGGCCCTGCCCGGCTCCAAGAAGTGAACAGAGGAGATGTAAAGAGATCCTGAGAGGTGTCTGCCTGCCAATTGTGAAGAATTTCTTGTGAGAGGAACGGCTGCAGATGCCAAGGACAGTAAGAAGGAAGGGGAGCAGCAATGTGGCTCCTGGCCGAGATTCCCCTGCAGCCCGTGGTGCAGCCCATGGTGAAGTAGGCTGTCCCCCTGCAGCCCATGGAGGTCCACAGAGGAACAGAGATCCACCTGCAGCCTGTGTAGGATCCTGCACTGGGGCAGGAGGATGCCTGAAGGAGGCTGTGGCCCCTGGAGGGCCCGCTGGGGCAGCTGTTCTGGAGCTGCACCCCGTGGAAGAGATGACCCACGCTGGAGCAGTTTCACAAAGGACTGTGGCCCGTGGGAGGGACCCCACGATGGAGCAGGGGAGGAATGTGAGGAGTTCTAGAGCCCCCAACATCAGAAGGACATGGACCAGTTGGAGAAGGTCCAGAGGAGGCCACGAAGATGATCAGAGGGCTGGAGCATCTCTCCTATGAGGACAGGCTGAGAGAGTTGGGACTGTTCAGACTGGAGAAGAGGAGGCTCCGGGTGCCTAAAGGGGGCTGCAGGAAAGATGGGGAGAGACTGTTCAGTAGGGCCTGGTGTGATAGGACAAGGGGTAATGGTTTTAAAATAGCGGGAGGAAGATTCAGATTGGATATTAGGAAACAATTTTTTACAATGCGAGTTGTAGAACACTGGAACAGGTTGTACAGAGAGGTGGTGGATGCCCCATCCCTGGAAACATTCAAGGCCAGGTTGGATGAGGCTCTGAGCAACCTGATCTGGTTGATGTCCTTGCTCCTTGCAGCAGGGTTGGACTGGATGGGCTTTAAAGGTCTCTTCCAACCCTAACCATTCTACGACTCTATGATTCTATGAGTTCTTCCCCCAAAGCAGAAGGAGTGATGGAAAACAATCTACGATGAACTGACCATAACCCCCATTCTCTATTCCTCCCCTTTGCTGCTTGCAATGTGGGGAAGGAAGTAGAGATAATTTAAATGAAGTTAAGCCTGGGAAGAGGGAGGGGTGGGGGGAAGTTGATTTTGTTCTCTCTCTCATTATCCTGCTTTGGTTTTTTTATTAATAATAAAATGAATTAGTTTTCCCGAAGTCCAGTCCCTTTTGCCCATAATGGTAACTCGAGTGATCTCTCCCTGTCCTCATCTCAAACCTCAAGTTTTTTGTTATAAAATCTCTCCCCTGCTCCCTCAGAGGGCAGGGAGAGTGAGCGAGAGACTGCGTAGCTTGGTCCCAAGCAGGGCTAAACTACGACATTCTGCTACGAGCAACATGTTCCCTCACGATGAGTGGCACACAAGGACACACAAATGCACATGATCATGCAGATTTGCATGGAGTCATGCACAATTTTGTGCACTCACATGCATTCATAGAATCATAGAATGGTTAGAGTGGAAGGGACCTTCAAAGGTCATCTAGTCCATTCACAGACAACTATATGCACAAATGTCCATGCAAGCAAGCATACATACATCAACGCAAGTTGACTGGACTTACGTGAGGATATGCTGGATGCCATCCCAGTATGGAAGGTCTGGAGCACTTTGAGGTAGAATAAAGCTCCAGACCCATCAATATTGTATGCTGAGGACTCTTACTCCTATGGACTTCCCAGAGTGGGCAGGAGGCCAAAAAGGCTGGCAATATTCTCAAATCAAATCCCAGCAACACAGCCCACTCCCCCGAGGAAGCGACAAACGCCTGTCTGACAAGTTGGGAGGGAACTAGATGGGAGGAAGGAATGGAGGAAGAAAGAAGGGTGTAACATGTCCTCTCACACAGAAGCTTTTGGGTGTCCAGCTGAGGATTGCATGGGTCCAAGTAGGTGGGCCTAGGCCAATATCATCTGCTTACACAGGGCCTTTTTGGCACTTGGTCCACATCTTCTGCCTGTATTAACACACTCCTGTCCTTGAAATCCTTGTGCTTGTCGTTCCAGCACACCATAGGAGCTGTGGCTACTCCAGCTTGTCCAAATGCTACTGCAGCAGAAGGTGCCTCCCCTCCTAAAGCTGTGAAGCTAGTGAAGGCTACATGATGACCCTTCACCGTTCCCAGAGGAAAGATAGAGTGGGGCATTCTGAGTAGATTTCTTTCAAGACCTGTCCCTTCAAGCTAAGGAAGGTTTCTTCAGAGCCTGTGGCCATGAGGCCCTGCCTTGCTTTGTCTCTCCCAAAAAATGTCCTTGCAGCATGTCCTGGAGATGTGGACCTGCATCAGTCCTGGGCTCTGGTAAGGACCCTGGGGCCCGCAGGAGGCCCTTAGAGGGCAGCATCCCCACTTGGGGAAAGATGTTTCTTTTGCTCTGCGTCAAGTTGTCCTGGGAAAATGGCTCAGACAGAAAATGATCTTTAACAATGGCACATTTTCCTGTCTTGTGAGGAGAGGGAAGGGAGAGAGTTCATTGCAGGAAGAGGATGAGGTGTTGCCTACATGTCGCAGTGGTGGCCACAAGCTTTCCAAATTATTGTTTTCACCAACAGAAGATATCAGAGGATGTAATCTCCCTGAGGAAGGGGAGCTCCTGAACTGCTTGCAGGAAATTGCCAGGCACACTGTCACACATCCACTCAAACCCTTGCTTGAAGATCCCTGCAGCAAGGACTAAACCCATATTCTGACCTGGCACACCTTCCAGTCCCTCACAAAAAAAAAAAAAAAAAAAAAATTGAAGGAGGGAGAATGGAAAACCTGCTGAGAGGGGAGGAAACTGCATTATGAAACGATACGCTGATAATGCTGTTAAAAGATTCTCCTCTGCTAATTAGCAATTTTTTGCACCTTGAAGAAAGTGTATTTGTCGGTAACTAATGCTGGAAGTAACTTCATCGGTTCAGCTTCATTTCTATTTCCTCACCTCAGTGTTCGCAGCTTGTGGGAAGCTGGCCTTGTCCTAGATTCACAAGCCGTGGCTGCAGCATGGCTTCCTGCACAGGAGCTCCGGCTGGTTCCAGAACCCCACGTCTTTCTCTGAGGAGTTTACAATAACCAGAGAGATGCAAGGTTTCTTGTATTCCTTTGTTGGTTTCTTTATTTTTTTCAAACATGAGGAACGTCGAGAAGGGCTGTTGTTCATGTCTTGTTTTAATCTTTACACACAGATAGATGTGGTCTGGCTGAACGTCTGGAGTTGACCCCGCAGCTTCAACTCCATTTCTTTCTTTCCTTTAGGAGACAACAGACTCCTAAGCCTGTCAAAAAACCTCAGTTAGGAGCAACCAGGCAGGGCTGACCAGTGCCTCTTAGCTTTGTGACAGTGAGCATTCAGCAACTTGCTAACAATGCCTGAGAAGCTGGGAGCTGGCCCTTGAACTCCTAGTACCAAAGCAGGGTTTTCTTTACTGTGCCTAGCAAGGACAGAAGAGCAAGCCAATGCTGTCCCACCCAGATAACCAGGGTCAGCTGTTTCTCCCCAACCAACACAGAGACCACAGCCCACACCTTAGAGTACGGGTGGCTGCACCAGGAGGTGCAAAGCCAGCTAATCCTGGAAGAACTGACAAGACAGCACTTGGAGCCTTCCCTCCTCTTCCCAGCCACACACTCTGAGTTCTCCACACAGGTTTTGAATTACAGCAAACAGGCACCATGGATGTGTGTTGTTAGCTCTTCCCAATGAGCCCTGGGGATGATTCACCTTGCAAGGATGTAGTCAGTTAGGCAATTCAGAAATGAACACACTCGGAAATTACCATGTACCTAACGAGTTGCTGCAGGAGTAACAATGGGGGACTGCAGTGTGGACTTTTGGGTTTTCGATAGCAAGGGGTGTTGAGCTCCAGTTCAAAAAGTTGGACTTGCAGGTCTGTGTCTGGAGGAAAGGTGTGACCTAGTGGTTAGAGCAAGCGATGCTGGGAGTCACAGTGCCTTGGTCAAATTCTCAAGTCTCACAAGGAAGACTGAGGTCTATTGTTCATAGACCCCACAACTCCATTCCTCTCTGCTCTCCTAAAGTGTATGATCCAATATTTAGAAAAGTAGAGCTCAAAAGTGAAGACTTCTATGCTGCTTTCCCTTGTGGGCAAGCAAGCAGTGCCAAACAAGAGGAGGACAGATATTCAGGTCCAGGAACAGTTCCATGGGAAGACTTAATCCATAGCCTAGTATGGAAAAAAAAAAATCAGCTTACATCTCCACAGGCAGAGCTCAGGCTCCTGGGACTGTCAGAGATCATCCAGTTACTCCAGCACAACTCAAGCCTAGCAAAGGACATTTCTGCCTCTCAGAGGCAAGCAGGTCATTAATCACAAAACACAGTACATCTCCAGCACATCAAGAACCCAAAAGGCTTCTGGCCCCATGGGAAATGATGTCTCCTGAGCCAAGCCTAAGGGGGAGAAGTCTTCTGGCGACCAGTCTTTCCCTTCCTGTTCTGGCATCTGGACAGGGGGAACAAGAAACTAGCAATTTTCTCTTCTCTTAAGGGGTCAATCATTGTGGAAGATGAGTCGTCCACAGCAAGAGGTAGCACAAGAAAGCTTGCCCATAGCCATGGGCCTGGAGCTCCCTACAACCACAATGTTTTCCAGCTCTGGCCCTAATTGTAGTCAAAGAGACATGAAAGGTGTGAGTATGTTGACTGAGCTCGTGTCTTCTGACTGCACTTCTCAGTTCCTGGTTAGTCTTGGAAAAGTCTTCCTCCAAAACCTGCAGCAATTCTAAGCTACTGCATTTACTTTACAGGCCACCCAGGAGATTATGAACATAGAGAAGCAGAGAAAGATTTATCCCATGAACAGAACAAGTATCAGAGGTACAAGGGACAGAAAACTGCATTCTAATACTAACTAGTGGTGCCCACATATTGTGAAATATTCACTATATGGTTTTTTAAAAGTCCTTTTCTCATTAAACCCTGAATCCTCTCTCACATATCTTCGGGGTTTTTACCATGCATGAACAGCGAGAATCATCCTCCTACTGGGACCCAGATCACAATTTTCCTACCCTATTTTTGTGTGGAAATTAAGCTATTCATTCACCTTTCAGTTACTGACAAACATAGACCATCTCCTTTCTCCAGGTGCCTCACTGACTTTGTCTCCCTCTGATTCTCTTTCTCCCATCTCTCCTTCTCTCCCAAGCCACTCCCACCTTGGCACAAAGACTGAGATTTGTGTGTCACCTCAGAAGACCTCACTGCAAACACCTGCATGTTTACTCCTTAATGAAAGAAAATCCAACTAATTATTCCTTTTGGTCACCATGGCTGCTTTGGCCACTGTCCACCATAGCTGCTCTCCAGGGCCAGCTCTTTACTCCACCAAAGAAAAACTGCAAAAAACACTGCACACAGAGGAAAATAATAATCCGCAGAAATGGGAATCTCCCAGGATTTCATGAACAGAGGTGCTCCACTTCCTGCCACACTGCTGATTCTCCAGTGCTGGAGAAGAGATATTACAAGGAGTAGAACAACTCACAGTGGCAGAGGAGGTGTGGAGTGTGAGGGGGAGCAAGTCAGAGTACCTTCTCCTTTATGTAGCTGACACAAAATGCTAACAATCTCAGCGTGTCTTTTCTGCTCAGCTGGCCTTCAGAACCCGGCAAGGAAGCTTGCTTTCTGCTGGCCTTTCTGACATCCAGACGTGATGACATTCTGTCATCCAAAAGTCATCAATTCTTTCCTCTGTAATAAAGACTTCTGTCTTGCCCTCTCCTGCACTGACACACAGTGCTCTGCCTATCTCCCTTGCATTGCAGCCTGGTACGACTCCACAACGTTCCCCTACATCAAGCTGTCAAGGCAGAACTTCCTGGATCTACACAAATTTGTCAACACCTTTAACATGATTTTAACTCTTTTGTTGAAACCCTTCGTTTACAAACTCAGAAACGAGAAAGTGAAGCAAAAGCTCTTGGGAGGACTTCCAGAGAAAGTAACTGAACTTCAAACACTATGTTCTTGTTTGGGCCCCTCACTAGACAAAGATATTTGAGATGCTGGAGCATGTCCATAGAAGGACAACGAGGCTAGTTAAGGGTCTAGAGCACAAGTCTTATGAAGAGTGGCTGAGGGGACTGGAGTTGTTTAGCCTGGATGAAAGGAGGCTGAGGGGAGACCTAATCACTCTCTACGACTACCTGGAAGGAGATTGTAGTGAGATGAGTGTTGGTCTCTTCTCCCAAGTAAAAAGCGATACATCAAGAAGAAAGGGCCTCAACTTGCACCAGGGAATGTTTAGATTGGATATTAGGAAAAATCTTTTTCACTGGAAGGGTTGTCTAGTATTGGAACATGGTGCCCAGGGAAGTGGTTGAGTCATTATCCCTGGAGGGATTTAAAAGATGTCTACTTCAGTGGTGGGCTTGACAGTGCTAGGTTAATGGTTGTACTTGATGATCTTAAAGGTCTTCTCCAACCTAAATGATTCTACGATTCTCTAAAGTAGCTTTTCAAAATGCCTCAATGTGAGCAAAGATAATAATTCCCTCCTAACTTCTTCCACCTAAAAGTTCCTCAAAACAGTGTAAATTCACCTGGGTATCACTGTTGGATAGAAAGCACCATGTCCACAGCAAGCTCCTCCACCTTACAGCCATATCATGTCAGGGTAAACCTTAATCCTGATGCTCCCATATTCCTTTGGTCATTATAGGACAAATCTATATTGCCTCCACTGATCAAAGAAACCCTACAATGGAAGAAAGCTCCGAGAAGATAGGCAAGAATGATGTACTCATGAAGAAAATGTAGGAAGTGACCATAACATGAAGGAAACTGAAATTCTCTCAACACAAAGAGGACCATAGAGTGGCCTTTGTTTTAGATAAAGCGCTACATGAGTTGAGTCAGTCAACTGGCTATATAGATGACCTTCCCAAAAATAATAGAAAGCAGTATCTGCCTGAACCAGCCAGCACAGGGGAACTGTGTATATGTGGCTCAGCTCAATGTAGAGTATGAAAACTGAACAATCCAACGAAGGAACTTTGAAGACAGTAATGAACTTGAACTGACTTCAACCCATGTTTTTGTATCCTGTACCTGGGACACCCAGCATCACGACTGTGGGCGTATAGAGATCGGTAAAGGGAATCACTTTTGTATTGTCATCCAACTGTATATTGCAATTGATATATTCTGCTCGTGTTGTGATGTCAGTACCTTGCTGTGTCACTTTGATAGATCAAAATACCACGTAATGTCAAATATCTTTAAATAAGTAAATTTGGTATTAAGCGTTAAACCCTCCTTATGTGGAATATCTAAAAGAACCTGGTCGGAGAGTGTTGGATTCTGACAGTAAGTGAAGAGAAATCCCACTCAGCTGTCTGCCAGAGCTGGAGGCAGCATCCCGTGGAAGTTTGTATTTCAATTTGCTAAGTGTTTGATTTTGTAAGGGATTAATGTATATCTCTGACAGAACTTCCAACAGGTGGCTTAATGCTTTGCAGAAATGAGCACATATATTTCTTCTTTTAATTGTATACTTTCTGGGTGCATCTGTGCCTCATTCTTGCAGCTATCTCATTGACTCTTACCCTTATTCAAGATGTATTTGACCATGGCTAGTATCTCCACCAGTGGTCATTATACCTCACATAAGACTGTCAACAAAGTTGACATTACCTTTCCCTCCCTCCTGTTTCCCAACATATTTATGAATTTACAATTAAAAACATTCAAAATACTGTGCTCCATGCTAGATGAGTCAGGTCCCTTCCACATGTAAAATGCAGCACCTCTCATCAGCAGTTCATCAGTCAACTGTTCCATTGGGTTAGCTGTAGAAACACTTCAAGGTGTTTGGCAAAGTCAACAAAGGAATTTCTTTTCCCAAATGCACAACCCTGAAATTGTATACGGGTAACAAGTCACGCTTTACACTCAGTAGAAGGAATAGAGAAAGAGCAGTTGATTTCATCCTTCTTAGGAATTTTGTTTGGAAAAAAAAAAAGATGAATCATGCTTTTAAAGTTCTTCCCTCTGCACAGGGATGATAAAGGGAGTTCAGATGAGCATCTCAGATGGAGACATCACTGTGACAGATCGAAAAAAAAAACCCAAACAGTATGTGTCTTATTTCACCTAACCATAGAGGTCCCCAAGTGAGACACTTGAGTCTGAACTGATTGCCTGGTCCTCCCTTCTAGAAGCAACAGTACTTCCGGATACGATTCTTCTATGTCTTCTGTACATCTGTCCTTGAACAGGAAAAACGTCTCTCTAAACCTACCTGTTTTCATGCACGTGTACTGACTCATGCGTGTTGTGAATATTCCAGGGCATCTACATATCAACAGCAATATGGGACAATTGAACCAACCATCCACGGTGAATCCTATCTTTCCTGTTCTTGCTTCTTGCAGAGAACATCTGTAAAAGTTGGTCTTACCTTCTCAGTCCCTCTGAAAAACTGAAACAGGGAGGACTCTAGGCTGTCTAAAATGAACTGGGTCAGGCTTACTGCGCAACAGACCCAAGTCAATGGATGGGGTCCACTTGAAGAGTCAGCACCCTCTAGCTGAGCATCCATCTGTAGTGCTGGGATCTGCACTGCTGTATTTTCTCTTGGTCCCACATTCAGCATCTTGTTTCTCCGAGCTGACTCATGCTCTGGCTCCAGGCTGCCAGGAAGCCAGCTGAGTTACCATGGTCAAGGCTCCAGGCACTTGGATATGAGATCTGCAGCTGAGTCCACGTACCTGTGCTCAAGCATGTCTCAACGCCCACCCACATCATAGAATCATAGAATCATAGACCTTTAAAGGTCATCTAGTCCAACCCCCCTGCCAGGAGCAGGGACCTCTTCAACCAGATCAGGTTGCTCAGAGCCCCGGCCAACCTGGCCTGGAACGTTTCCAGGGATGGGGCATCCACCAACTCTCTGAGCAACCTGGGCCAGTGTTCCACCACCCTTAGCGCAAAAAATGCCTTCCTTATATCTAGTCTAAATCTACCTCCTTCTAGTTTTAAACTTGTTTCTTTTTCTCCCCACTGAGTACTGGTAGACATAGGAAAGATAATTGCCATGAGCCACAGCTGCCTGATTCTGAAGGAGTCATTTCCAATGCAACCTTCTGCAGGAGGAGATCTGAATCTCCTTCCTGGGATCTCCTTTGTCTTTGCTGGAGTGTTTACAGAAGTCATTGCTTGTTATTCTGCCTCAGCTTTCTTCTTCCTCAGAGGCTGAATTGCCACAGGGATCTGGGGAGGGGTAGCCCTTGCTGGAGTTGTTGACACACTTTCCACCAGCTCAGACCTTCCTTCCCCCGAGACTAGTTGCACTGTACTTGCTCCCTGTAGTCTCAAGGACAGAGGAGATGCAGCAAGACCCTTCAGGAGACCGATTCCTTCTATAAGCAGTGGGATAGTTTGGAGAGCAGGTACATTCATGCGCTGATGACTCACAGCAGAAACTGCTGGAAGCAGAGTACAGGAGTGTAGCTGCCTGTGTGGCAAAAGCTGGGATCTGCAGAGAGAAGAAGGAAGGGAAGTGCACAGGAAGAAACTGAGAGTAAGATCCATCCCCTGGGGTTTGTTCCCAGGTACCATCAGAGAAGTCAGTGCTTTGTGCTGAGGGTTACAGGTAGGTGCTGCGTTTGCGCAGGCAAATTTGACGTTGTTACTTAGCTCAAGGGAGTTTCCATAGGGTCGGTTATAGAAGATCTGTGCCTCTCTCTTGTCCTTTCCTGGCTGTCTTTCTTCCTGAGCTCACTCCTTCCTCCAGATACTGCCTCTGTGTCCTTGGCATTGCTGACCTCTCAGGCAGTGAGGCCGTTATTGCTTAGTTAGAGCTGTGCCACTGCTGTGTGGGAGCCAGCTCGCGGACACTTCCACGTCTCAGCTGGGCTGTCGGAACGGTCTATCCAGGTGCGTGTCGAGGGTGACTACACATGTCACTTCATCTCCCACAGTGAAATTCCATTTATCTTTATATATAGATATATTTCACTCACTTTTGTCTCAAGGATCAGTCTGCCATTTCAGCTTTCTCACATTAGAGAGGCACATCGGCGTACCCCTCCTCAATTTTGCAGAAGTGCAAAGGGAAGAATTGGGCAGAGGCCTTTGTTTATCAGCACGAGACTTCCCTGCACATATACACAAATGGTTACTGGCTGTTTACCTCCATCACATACTAGATGGTGCTCCTGCCCCATCTCAGCTTCCACATGCCATCCCTTTCCCTATCAGAATAGAGAGCTCTGAGAGCACATCTTAAAGTGTCGTGGTGCAGGTGTTGTGCTGCTGCAGGAAGGCAGCCCAAATGCGCTCAGAGACTGTAGTTGAAGGGGAAAAGATATGAAGCACACGATCTCCATGATCTTCTCTGACCTATTTTCTTTCTTCTAAAACAATCTTACTTCTTCATACTGCTCGTTGATTCAGATGTGCCGTTCCTTCCCTTCCCTTCCCTTCCCTTCCCTTCCCTTCCCTTCCCT